>VYZU01019367.1:0-40728 GCA_013401355.1 Ceyx cyanopectus | reverse complement strand
TAATAATAATAATAATAATAATAATAATAATAAATCTTAAAGTAAGCCCTTGACTACTACAATACCTGCACAAATCCAGAACACACACTCTTCACTGCAAGATAATTCAGTGATGTGCTTTTAAAACCACACAACTGACATACCAAGCCCACATGTGTGACATACAAGAGACACTCTGCAACTGCAAGTTTTTGANAAAAAAAAAATAGTATATATACTTACTGTGTGATTGAATTTTGTACACTCTTTTCATTTAGAGTCATTCCTGGAGGTGGATCATTCTGCAATGCCAATAGTTCTTTTTGTAATCGTTTCTACAAAAAAATTGTACAGAATATTTGAAATCATACAGTCCAACAAGAAACATGCCCAGCAAAGTGGTCAATTACTCAAAGGTGAAATTCAAAATACGAACACAAAGGGAAATTGCAATGTGAAAAAACAGCAAGATTCTCTCTTAGGAATGAAGCTGAAAAATCAAAGGTAAAATTCAGATATCAAATATTCAGAAAATCAAAATATTCAAATATTCAGAAATCCAGAAGATGCTCTCCAAAGATACTGTGAGGGANACTGCAAGTTTTTGAAACCAAGGAAATTTGGGAGGGAGAAAAAGCCTCCCTGGTATTTAACAACCATGAATACAGAAAACTGCTTTTCTTGAACAGAAGTTTTGAGAATTAGCAGCAACATCCATAGCAGGACCCAGTACAATGGGTTTGTACTTGTCAGGCAATTTTAACTGCCTCATTTGTAGACTCTTCCAAACTCAGGGCATGAAAATACCTCAGGGAAGTCACCTCTCCCTTTTCCTTGTTTAAGGACAGATCAAAGATTCTTAAAATGTCTTGCAGTTAAAATCCTTTAACACTTTCCACATCACCCTACCTCTTGCTTTTTTTATTTTCCTTTTTTTTTCACATTAGGAAACCTAGGTGAGCTGAACAAACTATGTCAAATTACTTATCTTACTGTGGAAATAAAAGATAACTCTCTTCTTTCCTAATCTATGCTAAATTAACCACACAAATCCTCCAAGACAATGCAGATTGCCTTCAACATTCCCTTTGGTAGGTCCACTCAGCTTGATAAAAAAAAATCCCTTTGCTCATTGTTAATAGTGAAAAAAAACCACCAACTTTGCCTGCTTTTCAGATCTGCTAAACCATGGACAGATTTCACTTTTACACTCCTGTCCCTTAGCACTGAGCTTTAGCATTACTTGCTTATTTTCACTTTTCAGTACTAAGCCTTTTCAATCATGTAGCCATACTGACTTTTACTACTATTTCCATATTTTTTCCACATTGAGAGAGTTTACCACTGTAAATTAGTGTTTTCTCCTAGTAACTTCAGTATTTTTAATACTCAGGAGTCCTTTATTTACAGATCTCCAGCCACACTGTGACATGCCTATCTAAAGTCATATAGCATTTATTACTCCTGCTTAGTTTTTATTACCATGACTCAGGAATGTCATTTTTTAATCACATATTCAATTGCTTTCAGCCTCTCCACCAACTCCTTTAAGTCAGAATACAAGCTAGTAAATGTAAGCCAAAACAGACAAAAACTAGAAAGCATCAAATTGGTGAAAACCTTTACTATCTAGAGGGAAAAAGAGCAGAGTAAGACCACCAAAAGGATGGGTAACACCACAGTCCTTCAGCTAAAAGAATAACTAGCTGTGAAAAACAGTGACATACTCAGTAGTTTACACAAGTATTTTCAGAAAGGTGGAAGTCTCTGAAACCAAGATCTCTTAATTTTCCTACCTCTACAAGAAAGGATGATTGAAGGGTGCAATCCAAGAACACAGCTCCCCACTGAGTACACTGAGTATTTCAAATTCATCTACTAAAAACAAATAGTTTGGCTACTGTGCACCACTGAGGTGGATGTTACAGCTCCCAAAATGCTTATTAACAGCTACTAAATTATTTCACTGCTCTGTGTCCCTGTCAGTTACCTCAGAAGGTATGTTCTTAAAGCATATATGACAACATGGCCATCAGCACTCCCCCAAACCAGGGATCTGTTTGCTGATTCCACCATAACCAAGGATCATGGATGGGGCAGACAGGTAGACAGACTTTTTCACCATTGTCAGAAATCTTCCAACAGCTTTGCCCCTCCCTTGGGAAACTGGAGCCTAGGGAGTTAAAGTTTACCAAAGCTATATGCAAATAAATGCATGTGTACTGTGAGAAAGCAAGGCAGCCTTAGTTAAAGGGGTCACCAAGTACAAATTCTGTCCACACAGCCAAGAGCAACTCAGTCACTGAGGATTGTTTCAGGGGTTAGACTTCACAACAGGAGCAGGCAGAGCATGCACACACTGCTCCACTGGCTCTCAAATGCTTTTACCTGGGAATAACTCAGCAGAGACTTGGAAATCTCTCTCACAGCTGATTCTTTTTTTAAGGGGAAGAAAAGGAGAGAGCCAAGCTGGTTAAACCAGAAGAAGACTCAGCACAAGACTGGGTGTATTGAAGTCAGAGGTAAGAGTGTCACAGAAAACAGCTGGGAGGGGAAGCAATTCTCTACTTGTCATGCTCAGTCAGGCAGCACCATGAGCACAAGAAGAAACTGAAAGATGGAACTGCAACTTCACACACCAGGAAGCATGAACGTCCAAGATATCTGCACCTGAATTCCCCTCTGTGTTGTAATGATGTAAGAAAGGAGCAGCCTTTCATGGCCAAGCCTTCCTAGACACTGGAAAATCAAATCTTCATCTGGCTTGGAGATCAAAGAGGAAGAAAAACTAACTCGTAAATAGTTAAAAGTTAAAAATTAATCCCAGGGGGGCTCCACTCTTCTGTTTTATGCTGGTGAAGCTACTGCACCCTAGGAGACTTAACAAGATTTCTTCAGTAATTATCAGTGATTCTCTTCCACACCCAAAGATTTAAATGCACCCAGCAAACTGTTGGCACTGTCAATACCATGGTGAAGACTTGGCAAGGAATTCACATTTCACTTCCAAGGTACAGGTGACATGTCACCTCCTTTCCCATTCCAGTAGCAACATGCCTCACAACAAACATCCTCTGTTCTGGAGAAGATGTTGCACACGGGAAACAGATTTATTTTGTGTTGGTTTGGTTTTGTTGGGGTTTTTTGGTTGGTGTTTGTTGTTGGTTTGTTTTTTCCAAGCACTCCTCCCAGAATGGAAGCCAACTAACCTTGCAGCAGAGGAGGAGCAGCTGTTAACAGGCTGCAACAACCACCTTGTGCCAACCCTGCTGTGTTGATTCATAAGCAAAGCTGCTGCTAGTGTAGCCCAAGACCAGTAACAACTCTCCATTCACCCATTTCTTACTCAACTGTACCTCAAATGCAGCAGATGAAGTTCTGAACTCTGGGCAGATTGTCCTGCTTTTCAAAACAAAACTCCTCTCTACAGGAAAGAAATGTTTTTAACAGTGTAAGTATTGCTGGAACTGATTGGATGTTACTCTGCAATTAGAAACCACAAAGCTCTCCAACAGAAGAGAAACAAGGTAAAGATTAAAAATGGTGACAAGTAAGAGGTACCTGATGCAGACCATCTTGCTACTAAAGAAAAGTTTAAACAGGTGGCAGTTCCTACAGATTAAAAAAAACCCTCTTTTCTGATCAATGGGGTCATCCAAGGCCCTGCAGAGTATATCCCTTAATTCAGGTGAAGGCACTGGGCCCAAACTCAGGAGCTATCAAGACACTTGATTATCACAATCCTGTGTCAACTCTTCCTAATTGAAGTTCTTCTGGCAAGTTTTAATCAAGGCCCAGAGGAGGAAAGAAAGGTAATTGTCTGGATGTGCCAAATTAAAGCTTCAGAAGCTTTAATAACAAAAGGGCTTCACCAAATACTCTGTCTATTAAAAAAAAAATAAATAATAATACCAGGATTTGAATTTGAAGAATTGCTTTTCAGTTTTATCTATTTTTGGCTGAATATCAGGTTTTCAATCTGTACTGAAAATGCAGAAGCAGATTAGTCTCCTCCTCCTCAATTCTAATAAAACATGTTAACATCTGGCCATGCAGTTCTAATGGTATTTTCTCAGACCAATCTGTATCCCAAGTTCTGAACACCAGGCATTTAATACTCTTCTCTCTTTTTAAAGCAACCAAAAAGGCAGTGCATGAATCTTTTGAGGAGATCCTTATAAATAAGTTTTTAATCACTGACCACTTAAAAGATTTCATTAGGTCATGGATTGGAGGGCTGACTTCTCAGTTTAATAACAATATTATCTTCAGTTATATATGCTTCAAGATAGTCTAAAACATCTGCCTGGAAGGTCAAAACACAGTCCTTTTCTAAAGGGAATAACATGCTTGACAAACTCATTAGGAGACAAAATCAACCTGAAATCAGAACCACAGCAGAAGATAAATCAATAGCTACACACACAAAACACTGCGTGCTCCAGTCTGAAAAGCTTTTTGCCAGATAATCATATTTTTTTCTACAGCAAGCCTGTCATTTTAAAGCAAATGAACTGAAATCCAGTAATAAAGAAGAAAATGTAACTGACACCTAGTCATCTGCTTTATAAATGGTGTCTTTAAATATGCCAACAGCCAGCACAAGCCTCACAGCACTGAAGTCAAACACAACTGATTTGATCTTTTAAGGACAAGAGTCTGGCATTGTTTGAACTGCTTCGGTTACAGAAATGCATTTAAGACAATAGCAAGGACTGGCATAATGAGGGCAACCACATGTCCACCAGAGAATTTCTCATCCTTATAAAAAAAACATTGCCAAGGTTGATAACCAAAATCAAATAAATGCTGTGTTCAGACAAAGTGCCTTTTGAAAAGCCTTGGAAAGGGGCAAAATGTTGGAAGCCTCAAACTGAAAAAGGCCCCTAAAACCGATCAAGTTCCTAAATATGACAGGGAGAGAATTTCTACCTTATCTGTTCAGTTTCCTTGAGCTTTCTTATTACTGACCACCAGTTTCTAATCAAGAAAGAGAGAAACCTATGTGAAAAAAACAGCATCAAATCCTACAAAGCATTCTATTCCAGCAGACTTGGGGAGACAGTATTTGCTAAACTCCAGTAAACCCTTCTCAGGATTTATGGACATATATACAGGATTTACTTCCTGAGGCTGATCTAGCAGTATTTTTTAATTAAGATAACAAGAAACTTTGTATTTTTCATCTCCCAAGGAGAAAAATATTTTGAATATTGTGTATAAAAGGACAGATAGCCAGTATTATCAATCATTAATTACCAAAAATTAAGTGTCTCTCGATTCCTGATCCACCACCATTAACTTCTGTCCTTTTTTTCCTAACACAGGAAAAAATACATTGCTCCCTGGAAGTCAAATGATGTTCCTCCCTTCTTCCCTTGCCACCTGAGACTGATACCTGTTTTCCAGTCCAGTGATTAAGGTGACCTCCAAGGAAAAACAAACAAAGGAAAGAACCTGGAAAAGCTGGCAGAGATTCCAGAACACCTTCTGAAAGCCCTCAACTATCAAAAGCAGGCAGGAGACAGGTTACCTGACCTTTATTCTATCACAAAAGGTTGCTTATTGTCTCTTTTTAATGAAAAGCATTTCACTTCATTTTCATTTATTAAAAAGAAAATCAAATTCTAACAGGTTTCAAGAAGGGGTAATATTGTAAATGGTGCAAACCCAACCCCCAGCTGACAGTTGTCACAATCCTTCTTCAAACCCATGCAAGATGCACATTTCTGGCTCCCGGGAGCGAGCAGAAGCCCTTTGTCCTGACTGAGGCAGACACAAAGAGAAGGCTCAGCATGGCTGCAAGGATGGGAAAATCCAATGGAAATGGAAGTCTTGCCTTCCTGCATTCATACCCACACGGTAATTCAACCACAGTCTCCAGAGCCTGTACCTGTGCAACCCCAAACCTCAGCCCAGCAGAATTCCAGCAAAGCAGTCGCTGTGTTCACAAGCAGCTGAAGCTCCAGTGCTTTGCCTTTTGCATTCCAAGCTGGGAGCAGCTAACAGGACAGCTTTCTCTGGCTTGTGCAAAGCTATTGTTCTCTCTTTTCCCCCATTTACTGTCAAACTGATTAAAAACTACCAACGAGCAAGGGGAGTAACTGTTCTGGACACCTGCTGCCCTTGTGTGCATCACACCCCCGCACTCAGTGGGCAGGCTGAGAGCATCACCCCTAGCTGCCTGGAATAAAGATCTGCTGAAAACACTCAGGGACACTGCTTTCAGGAAACTCTGTGCCCTAGAACTGGCTTTTTCTGAAGGGAATTCCTCCACTCTAGCTCCAAAAGAATCGTGCAGTTGCTGCACTGCCAAGNTCAAGAAAGAGAGAAACCTATGTGAAAAAAACAGCATCAAATCCTACAAAGCATTCTATTCCAGCAGACTTGGGGAGACAGTATTTGCTAAACTCCAGTAAACCCTTCTCAGGATTTATGGACATATATACAGGATTTACTTCCTGAGGCTGATCTAGCAGTATTTTTTAATTAAGATAACAAGAAACTTTGTATTTTTCATCTCCCAAGGAGAAAAATATTTTGAATATTGTGTATAAAAGGACAGATAGCCAGTATTATCAATCATTAATTACCAAAAATTAAGTGTCTCTCGATTCCTGATCCACCACCATTAACTTCTGTCCTTTTTTTCCTAACACAGGAAAAAATACATTGCTCCCTGGAAGTCAAATGATGTTCCTCCCTTCTTCCCTTGCCACCTGAGACTGATACCTGTTTTCCAGTCCAGTGATTAAGGTGACCTCCAAGGAAAAACAAACAAAGGAAAGAACCTGGAAAAGCTGGCAGAGATTCCAGAACACCTTCTGAAAGCCCTCAACTATCAAAAGCAGGCAGGAGACAGGTTACCTGACCTTTATTCTATCACAAAAGGTTGCTTATTGTCTCTTTTTAATGAAAAGCATTTCACTTCATTTTCATTTATTAAAAAGAAAATCAAATTCTAACAGGTTTCAAGAAGGGGTAATATTGTAAATGGTGCAAACCCAACCCCCAGCTGACAGTTGTCACAATCCTTCTTCAAACCCATGCAAGATGCACATTTCTGGCTCCCGGGAGCGAGCAGAAGCCCTTTGTCCTGACTGAGGCAGACACAAAGAGAAGGCTCAGCATGGCTGCAAGGATGGGAAAATCCAATGGAAATGGAAGTCTTGCCTTCCTGCATTCATACCCACACGGTAATTCAACCACAGTCTCCAGAGCCTGTACCTGTGCAACCCCAAACCTCAGCCCAGCAGAATTCCAGCAAAGCAGTCGCTGTGTTCACAAGCAGCTGAAGCTCCAGTGCTTTGCCTTTTGCATTCCAAGCTGGGAGCAGCTAACAGGACAGCTTTCTCTGGCTTGTGCAAAGCTATTGTTCTCTCTTTTCCCCCATTTACTGTCAAACTGATTAAAAACTACCAACGAGCAAGGGGAGTAACTGTTCTGGACACCTGCTGCCCTTGTGTGCATCACACCCCCGCACTCAGTGGGCAGGCTGAGAGCATCACCCCTAGCTGCCTGGAATAAAGATCTGCTGAAAACACTCAGGGACACTGCTTTCAGGAAACTCTGTGCCCTAGAACTGGCTTTTTCTGAAGGGAATTCCTCCACTCTAGCTCCAAAAGAATCGTGCAGTTGCTGCACTGCCAAGGCTTGCCCAAAATTCGAATTATAGAGGCAAAAATACAACGCTCCTTAGAGCCTAGAGCCTTAAGTTTGCTTTATCTTTACTGACACAAACTAATCTTCACTTGGTATTCAACTCCCTTAAAAAGCTTATTTCAAAAATCCCAAGATTAAACTAACTCAGTAAAAGAACTACAAATTTTGCATTTCTCTTCCTCTGCTGTAGCAGGGCTAGATGCCAAAGCTAATATATAACCTATCAGTACATATTCATAGCTGAAGGTTACATAAAGGACTAACAACCTTTCAGTGGACAGGAGAAATGCTTTTTACACTCCATTCCTTCTGGTCTTAATTATGGTACTTGCATTCTTCAGTTAAAAAAAAAGAAAAAATATATTGACATTTTTATTTTGAACAGTACTTCACCAGTAAATATTTCAAATTGTTGCTAACTAACAATAATTTCAGTGCGTTTATATCCAAGAACTGGTTACACAGTTACAATAACCACTCATTTTATTTGTATTTTTTAGACATGCTATTTGAAAGAGCACAAATGGCACCCTGTACTGTGACATTTAACAGCACTGAATGAGACTTTCCAAGCAGCACTTTATGTTGATGGTGGCCCACCAACAGGCACTTTAATAAAATAGAAATTGTAATTTAAAACAAAATAATTTTAATATTTTTAAATAGAAAACAAAACAAAAATCCTGGTAACACAACATCCCACCCCCATGGTGAAGACTAACACTTTACACTCTATTTTATGCTTTTATTTTTATAATTTTTTTAATATTTTATTATTTTACACTTTATTAATTACAGTAGCCCTATATTTAATTATGTTTAAATATCCACATGGACAAATCTCATGTGCCTGACTTCACAAAAAAGGGGAGAGGTTATTTTGGTGACAAAATGCCAAGTTAAAATAATGTCCCACGTGTGTCTTTGTGAAAGCTGCTCAAATCAGTCCAATCACAAGTCAGGGTTTGGAGTAACTTGGTACTAAAAAAAAAAAGGAGGGAAAAGGTAAAACGATAGCAATTGAAAAATCAATATGGAAAAAGTCAGTTGTTTGAGTTTAAGATGCAAATAACTGATATCTGTAGGTCAAAGGAAAGGCCTTAATTATTTAACACTTTGTACAGTAGATACATTCTGGACATTTGCAACTGAACTTCCTTGCTTCTGTTTTTCCCCTGTGATATTTAATGCAGCTTCTGTGTTTCTAGCTGCTCTAAGAACAACTGTTTATTGCTTATTACTTCAGCCTTTTTATGTTGAAGGCTTCAGATAACTGAAGATGCTATAGTGAATGCTCTAAAGCACATCTGTTCTGGTCACTTGTTTTACATTACTTACAACTTTACTGAGTATGTCTGGTTTTCAGGAAAAAGCTGCACAGTACTGGGTTTTTTCTGGGAAAAAAAAACCAACAACAACTAAAATTCATTTGCTTAAAGTTATGCAAACCAGGCTTAAACCAATCGAGCAGTGGCACATTAGCTACCACTTTGGACAACAGTGGTTAGAAAACAAAACACAGCATCTCATCTGCATTATTACAAGACAGAAGCTTTACAGAAAGCTAAATGGCAAAGAATATCCACAGATAAAGATATATGCACGAAGGCTCAAACTACCAAGTTTTCCCAGTTACCATGCATCACCTGAACTCTTAGCTCTGAATATCACTTTTGATGAATGCTCAATGCCACTGGCAAAAAGAGGTGATTTATGAGAGTTTCAAAACTTCCTTGGATGCCGACTTAGAACAGGCTGATCAGATAACTCCAGCTTTCAGTTAATCAAAGATATTTCAGTGGCTCTGTCAAAATAAGAGTTAATTAACCCAAGGGCACTGCTGTAGGAAGCCTTGGCAGTTTAAGAAGTAACTAAAGTTTATTTAATGCAGCAATAGATCATTCTTATCAGAAATATAAATAACACTGCCCTAATGGCATGGTGACAGAGCACAGTTAGAGCCTGCAAGGGGCAAGATTTCAGTTAAACATGACTTACAGTGCTTTTAAAAATGCCCAATCAGAAAAAGGTTTCCTTTTTCTTGCCAGGTCACTTACATATTAAATGTTAGCACTAATAAACTAAACTATCCTGAACCAAAAGCACTTAGTTACACCTAACAGTTTCCTTTGTAAATTTTCTTTTCACTGAAGAATTAAGTGTTAACTAATAAAAGAATTCAGAGTCTTGTAGTCTTGATCACCTGGAAAGGCATCTACTACTGAGAAACTTGGTGATTTAGACATTTTTCATTTATGCTTCCTGGTTGTTTAAAAAAAAACCAACCCACAAAACTAAAACACACAAGCCAGACAATTCCCTTTGCAATCTGCTAAACGACATCACTAAACTTGCAGCTTACTAAAGTTTCACAAGTCATTACCCTACCGTTCTCACACGGGTCTAAAAGCACCACTGGATCAATCCTGCACTGTGTGCTCCAAAAACCAGCATTTTCCAGGCAGAGCTGATGAAAGGAAGGCAGCTCAGACTACCTGTCCAAGCTACTGCTACATGCAGAACGTCCTGTTCTTGATCTCATTTCAGTAACTCTGAAAGACACATCATGGGGCTTTTTTTTTTTTTATGGCTCTAAACATCACGAGTAGAATTTGTACCAAATAAAGTCCATGCTTTGGCATTTTAGGTCTTGTTTTCTACGTTGAGTCCATCGGTACAATTAAATTCATTCATTTTGTATACTCCTTCTGGACTGTTCCATTACTAGTGACCAAAAAAAAAGGTGATAAATAAACGTTTATACTGGAGCAAAATGAAAACACCGAAGAGGAAAGCAGCAGCAGCTGGAGGAAGAAAAGCGCTAGATCATTCAGCTCTAAAAACAGACCAGAAAAGTGTAAAAATTCTAGGAAAACCAGATCAATTTCAGGTGAAACAGGACAAGGTCCAATGCCCCGAAATCCAGGGACCTTTTCTTTTGACCCACAGCCGATAAATCGGCAGCTACTGGGAGCAGCACGGGGTGAAGGTGAAGCGTTCACCCACAGCAACTTCTACAGCTGCTGCTCGGGGACTCGTTCGGAGAAGATCTGAAGAATTCAGCTGGAAATACCTGTCCAGCAGCAGTCCTGCCGCTGCACCCACAGCACCCCGTCCGAGCAGGGAGAACCAGGCGTGCCCCGTCCGCGGAGCCCACGGGCAACGCGGGCNGCGGAGGGTTCATCTTGCCGGGGGCTCATCCAAGCATCACCCCACAGGGGTTGGGTCAGCGGCTGCCGAAGCCTCCGGTACCCCCCCCCCCCCCCCCCCCCCCCGCCCCCCCGCCCCGCCCCCCCCCCCTGGCGCCCCCCCCTCCCCCCCCCCGCCGCTGCCGGGGCCCGGCCTCGCCCCTCACAACCTGTCCCCACGGGTCTCGGCTCCATCCCAGCGTCGGGCCGCAACCCCCCCCGCCCCGCAGCCTCACGGAGCCGCTCCCGGTCTCCCCCCCCTCCGCAACACGCACCCCGCCACTCAACCCCACGGCCGCGCCGGAGCCCCCCGCGCAGCCGGAGCCCCTCGCGCAGCCCCAGCCTTCGGCAGCTGCCCCGGCGGCTTCTCCCACCCCGCCCCGCCGGCCGGGGCGCCCCGCCATTCGCACGCCCGACCGGCCGGCCGATCGGGTGGGCGGCTCCCCGCGGTTCGGGGTTCCCCGACGAGCTCCTCCGCAGGCTCCTCACCTGCATAGACGCCATGATGGGTNGCCCGCGCGCGCACGCGCGGGGGAGAGGGCGGTGCGCGAGGGGAGGGCGGGGCCGCCCTTGGGCTCTCGCCGCTGCCGCCCTTGGGCCGTTGCCCCCGCAACGCCCCCACCCACCCCACACACACCCCGTGCCCGGCACTGCGGGGGGTCCTGCCATGCTCTCCTCTTTGTGCCCCACGGGCTTCGGATCTGCGCGTCCCCAGCCCGCACGGCCACCCTGGAGCGGTTTCCCCGGGTCCGCACAGAGCTGGCTGCCCTTCGCCGCCGCTCCCGCGGGGCGCATCGGATAACGGGACTTTTGCGCAGCGGTCTGGCGGCGCCCGAGCCCAGACGAGGTCGGGTGTATTTTAAGCGGGAGCGTTGCGGGATTGACCGTTTGCCTTTCCCGGACTGGTACGCGCTCTGCCTCTGGCACCAGCGGGTCGCGTGGGAACCGCGTCAGCGAACATAACCCGCACGCTGCAATGCACGGAGCGATGCGGGGAGATAAAGCCCTTGTCCCAGCTGCCCTGTTGCAGACCCACTGGATCCTCAGCGGAGACCTAGGGAAATATTTTTCCACAGACAAGCCCCTAACGCTGTGAATGCAGGAGACACCTGGGCCCAGGGATTAATGAGGCACCAAATTGGAGGCTGTTGAAAACTCTGACTCCCCTCTGCTCTTGCTGCACCTTTCAAAACCATCAGAATAGTGTTCTCAGCCTCTTCACTCGTCCTGATGATCCTAAAGAAGCCCTGTGGGTCATCTCTGCTCCTTCAGCAGCACCTGAGCTTTCCTTTAGGGGTGGCCTAACTGCTGCACACCCGAGTGATTGAACACTTGTACCCACTTTTCCTTTACCTTGCAAATCCACTCCTTTAGTTTGAAACCTCCAGAAGGGCATCTGAAAGCCTCCCTCCTTCCACCGTGTTCAGTGCCACTTCGACCTACAAGTGTTCCCTAAAGTATTCCTGGATCCTGGACTTTGAAAAGAGCTTAACCTGGGAAGAACAGCAACGCAGCATCAGCTCCCAGTTTGCAACTGGTGTCATTTGTACCGGGGGGTACAAACCCCTAGGGTTTGCTGCAAGGGAAGAACGGTGGCGACAGCAGCATCCCACCCCTGCAGAGAGCTGCAGGCAGGGAGAGCCCCTTGGCTTTGTGGGAATCTGAAGGGAGTAGGTGTCAGTTTTTCAGTAGGAAAGGAGGCCAGCCTGACAAAAGTAAGGATGGACTAAAGTAAGGATGGACAAAGTACCACCGTGCAAGACAAACTGTGTCCTTTCTGTCCTCTAAACTCAACCTCAACCTCGCTTCATAGAATCATAGAACCACAAGGTTGGAAAAGACCTCCAGGATCATCAAGTGAACAACCTCCCTGGGCAACCTGTTCCCACGTTTAACTGCTCTCACTCCACACAGAGCAGTTTTCTTGCCAAGTGGTGCCGAAGGCAGCACCTACAGCCTTCTGTAAACACCCCTTCAGCCAGAGCAGTCTGGCTCTGGCTGCTTTCCCTGGAAGTCAGTATTTACATTCTATGGGATTTCACAACACCCTTTGAGTTGCAAAGGGTTCCTTGCACCCAGCAGGATTTAGACCTGGTAGAAGTTTCTCTTTTTTTTTTCCTGCAGTTCTTCTGCTAGCTCAGGCTGCTGCAGCACCAAGTGGAACGTTGCTATTTCTGTTTCACTAGATGTTGTTGTTTCCCATGATCCAAACATATGTTTATCCCAAAATACATCTCTTAATGCCATATGCCAGACAGACAGCAAGAACATCAAGTTTAAGCGATGGACATGTGTTCAGCTACAAACATGGACATATTGACTATCTGTGTTGCTGTAATCACAGGGAGGTGGAAGTGATTCCAATCCATCGTACTCTGTTTCTTACCCCTGCTGAAGGTCAGGAGACACAGAAAGCCTGTGAATGCCAGCACATAGCACAAGGCTGCAAGCTGGGTCTGCTAACAGGAATCAGTACAACTTCTACTCTGTAAAGAAATAAAAGTTCTCTCTGGACAAAAAGACACCCTGGCAAAAAAAAAAATTAAAAATACAGCTTTTAACCTTAGCAAAAAATCACAGCTTTTAACCATCCTTATGTGTGAAAAGTCTTTTTTTTTTTCTGCCTATCACACAGAGCTTCATAACTTTAAACACAAGGCACCTACCACCTCTTGAATTAAAATACTGTTTACTGAGATAACTTCACCTGTGCTGCCAGTGCTGGCCCTGAGACCAGCAGGCACAGAAAGCAAGGGGCAGTTTTCCCTCACAGAAACAGAGATTACTCACTACCCACCCTATTGTAACTGGGTATGTAAGGAACCAAAGTATTACTCCACAGCTGAAACTCATGCCCAGAATCCCCACCACCACTAAATTCACTCTTGAGTAGAATTTGTCCTTCCAGGACTGCCAGAGGTATCTTCTATCACTGCTGCCACATCCTTGGTTTTGAAGCATCACATGCAATTGCCTGATACATATGGGCAACATTTTTAGCTCCTCGTCATCGTGAGACCAGGGGCAGCTGGAGAATTATCACTGTGTTTTAGTGTTTGCTTTTGTTTGGTTTTTTTTTTTCCCCCTTTCCCCGTGTCTTAGTAACCTGGCTTGCAGAGACTGTTTTTAATGTGTTTTTGTACAGAGCATAATGCCACAGGGACTCAATCCCTTGAGCACAATATAAACCAAACACTATTAGCAGACTCTCAGAAAGCATTTATGTGAATATCCATTTTTCTTCCTTACATACAGTTTCATTCTTGATTTTGTGATGCCTCAGAGTAGTCTTTGTTCTCAGTTAATTCAGTAATCTCAGCAATGAAAGGCCCACCCAAAAAAATCCCAGAGGGGGTAAATTTCCAAAGGTTACATTGCAAACTGCTGCTCATTTTGCTGTTGACATTTACTGATGCAAAATGAAGAAGAAAATAATTTTGCAGTTAACTTTCCTCACCTGTTGCAGGTGTAGAGGAAGCCAACACAGTAGTTACTTGGGTTTTAAAAGAAAGCTTTAGGATTTGGTTAAAGCAGACTGACCCTGCACCATCCTATAGGTTGTCAGACTTCAAGGATCAGATCCCAACTACTCAAAACTTTAGGGGTAAAAGGAATTGATTCTGTTCTCTTCATCCTTTCAGAAGTGTCTAACACTGATCTGATCAGATACATGATTATGACTCACATGTTGGAAACAGCCACAGTCAATAGTGAAAATTGTACCTCCAACTACAATTGTTCAGCTATTCCTGATTTTGATCTACAAGTCCACTGCAGAGTTTGCATTATCCTAGGGTTACAGGAAAAATGCAGCTAGTGCTCAACCTGCACTTACTAGGTCATTTTTGGATGTATCTAGCCAGCTTCACAAAAGTCAAATACGTTTCCAAATTAGGGTCCCATTCCCTATGCTATCCATAGTATTTTCAAACATTAACATTTTAGTTCCTCTACTTTTTTTTTCCTGTATCATTCTACACACTGAACAATCAGTGGCCTCTTTATCACTGCCACTGCAATGACGCAGGAGCTTGATTTCCCTGTGCCTCTTGGGGGATTCCATCTTACCTCCACCTCAGGCAGTTGTTACTCCACTAACGTAGCAACAACCAGGAGGCTGCATCTTTCCAGCAAGGAGGACCACACACCTCTCAGAGGAACTGTGCCAGCTTCTCCTTCCACCCCTGCCTTCCAGTTCAGGAAGGTCACTGCATTTGGAAAGTCTAAACACCAGAGATCTGCTCATCACCATCTCAATGCATCTGCAGAAAACACCATCTAAAGACAGACAATCAAACCAAGACAAGATGAAATCAAGAACAGAAGAGAAATAAACAGCATACAAAGCTAAAAACAACACCCTCAGATCTGCAAGATGTCTCTGAGCTGTTGAGATTTTGTTGCTCTGTTCCTTTAGTGATAAGGTAGAATTTTGATCAATGGTGTGTTCCATTTTCATCTCAGTTCTGAATAGTAACATGCATCTTGTCAGTTCCATCCCAGAACTTTCTAAGGAAGCTAAAGAACAGATTCACCTCGTTCCTGAGCAGCTGCAAGTGCAGTGTCTGCAGAAGAGGGTGATCTTGTCCTCAGATGTCATGTGCTTCCAGATCTTCTCCTGCATTGGATCTGACAACTTGGCAGCTGCTGGCGACCCGTCACTTTCAGCTTTTCCACAGCAAGACTAAACTACCTAAATATTTTTCCATCAGATCAGGGAAAGAATTTGTCTCATGTGGACAAACAGCAGGGGAAGAGGGAGGACGTGTGGCCAGGGAAATGAGTTGAACTGCCAGTTATAGTAGTATTCTGTAATTACCAATTTGTAGTGATTGTCAAGCCGTTTTTTGGCACCAGTTGAGCTCTAACTCTTTTAAATGCTGGGAAGATAAATACCTAAAAAGACAAAAGCTGTAAAAAAAACTCAAAACCCCAGCATTGTGTAGGCCCTCAGTTAAACAGATGAATGCATTACAAAGTGCAAGTTTATGCAATTATTAAAAGTTCTTCCACGTCAAAAGCATCCCTTTCAGGGTTGATTACAGTAAAATTCAAGGGCTCAGACATTGATCAGTGATAATACCTGTAAGATTCAAATATAATCATCATTCAGTAATTTTATTTTCCCTCTAAAGACTGTGGACTAAAGGCTTCTCAGGTAAGCCCAAGAAGGATGGGAATAGCCAGTAGATTTTGTTATTAGGGATACACAGAAGTGCCTCTGACTTTGTAAGCAATGAAGGAGACTGAAATAAGGAATTTTCAGTGTTGAGGAGCTGTTTGGTCGTGCTCATTGAGGAGCAAGCCAAAATTGCTCTAGAAGAGGCTTCCAGAGCTCTGCAATAGGCTACCCCAGCTCCTGAGGGATGAGAAGCAAACCTCCCAGTGGGGTGACACGGATCCAGCCCCTGGCTTTGTGCTCCTTTATTTCAAGTCCTTTATTTCAGCTTTGTCTAGGGCACAGCTAGCACAGAACAGAGCCCTGTTTACACCATGGGTGAGCAGCTGCTCAACTTCTGCAGCTATATTCAGGCAGTTCTCTTGGTTAGCTCATAGTCCTTCACTACAAGACAAATCTTTTCCATTATTCAAGTGCTCTATGACAAAGCTAAGAGTAGCTTAAATGTTGGTGCAATACTGGCGTGTTTCAAGTATTTTGTAACAAATAATTCTGACTCAAATGGAGTTTTGCTTCTGGGAAATACTGTATGTCAATTTAGCACGGGTAATGCAGGAAGTTTTTCCCTGTAGAAAGAGAAATTAAACTCTTATGCCAAATGCATTTAGATTAGAGAGATTTTTCAGGCTTGGCGATGCCAACAAAATAAATGAATCGACCTGCATAGCAAATATCCCATTGTTTTACTCATCAGAGGAGCAAGAATTGATAGTAACATAATTCATGAATTATGGATCACTTATGTTTTTGTGTAATGGTGATTTCAGAGAGAAAGGTTTTCTTTTGTGAGGGCAAGTAATTTGGGTTTTGGGTTTTGTTTGTTTTGTGGTTTGTTTGGTTTTGGTTTTGTTTTTTTTAACAGAAGAAAAGCCTGTAGCTATGAATTCTCATCTGAAAAGGCAGCTTTAAATTTGCATTAACTTTGAAAGAATGAACAGTATTTGGTTTTTAAATGAAAAGCAACTTCTGGTTGAGGAAAGAAACGGGTGGCAAATAAATAAGGAGCATCATTAATCTATGCCTGGATTCCCCCCAAAAAATCATCTCCCAAAACTGTCCTGAAAAGCAGTAACTTTAGCACCGTTCAGGAAGATTTTAACATATCCCCAAACTCTCATGTTTTTACTTCCAGCAATCTGAACTTCAGCCCACACTGCAGGGGAAATCTGCCCATCCTACCCTCAGTGAGCTAGGCCAGAGAACATTCCATGGCTGCCACCTTGAACACGAGCTCAGCTGGATAAAACACCAAAGGACAATCCAGACTTGCATCTCTGCTGCTCCTCCCACATCCCCCGGGGAGTAAAACCCTGTGTTCTATAAACACAAACCAGTGCCATGGCAATGACACACAGAAACACAGAGGTTTCTCCCTGGGTTTTTCATCTCCCAAAAAAGAAAGATTACATCACAGCCTACGTTTCAGATGCAATATTCCCAAAGCTTTATTTTATGATACACAACTCTTGGTTCATCTTCAAATGGTCAAAACTCCACCATGCTGTTCTCTGTGCTGCCCTAGTGATGACAAACAACAAAAAAGCTTCACAGGCCACTGATAACAACCACAGCATCTACTAGAAGGGGTTTTTTCTAGCTCTTCCAGCCACTGTGCAGCACATTGAGCTCACAGCATTAGCACCTTGCCATAAAATTGACCCCTAATAAGCTACATTTAAAAAGAAATCCAAATCCAATCTGGTTTGTCCAAAACCCCTTCAAAGCTGACCTTTTTTTTCCATGGGAAAAAACCCGACCAAACCTACTGCCCTTTTTTTGCTAATTGCAAAGCTTTGGTCTGTCTTTAAAAACCAACATACATTCCAAACCCACTCAGTCTGAGTTCCTGATATTTGTCTTTGTTGAAATTAAATCTACCCAATATATCCTCCTTTAGTTTTCAGCTTGGAAAAAGTGTTATTTCTCATAACCAGCTACACGCTGACGTTGTGTTTTCCTTGACTCTGCAATAGCTGTTACTCCGATTATACTGCAACATTCAATACCAAATAAATCAGATTAAGGACACAAAACATGGATTGAAAAGTGAACTTCCCTACCCTGTGGATTTCCTTGTGCACTATCACATAAACCAATGCATTTAGGAAGCTGTTGGGAAAGCTCTTTTAGAGGGAAGAGTAAAAACAAGGGTGAAAAAAACAAAACCAACCAACCACTGCTGCAGCTTGTGCCTGAGAAATATGATGCACGGGGATAAAACACCAAAAGCAGCAACCCATTTTTCACACTTAATGAAGAAATGCCTGTTAGATGTCATGCTCAACATCCAGGGTGTGGGGAACCTTCTTCCTTTACTGGACCTCAGGACCAGAAGGGAATTTCATAGCTCTGAGTCCTCAGCCACACACAGCAGACCCCACACACCAGCACACAGCAGGATTCTCCCACTGCTTACTAGAGAAGCTGGAAGCTTTGGTGGCTAAATCAGTGGTTCAGATCAAGCTCTGACCTATCAGATACAGGCCTAGCATAGGAAGAAGGGGGTATTATGGGATGCATGAAGGCTTCAGGATACCCTCTGAAGGTTGTCTGGGGGCACTGCCTCGTGCTGTTGCACTTCAAGCAGAGCACAAACATCTCTAAAGGTTTTGACTCTAGAAAGCTCTCCAGAGCTAGGAGAAAACCCCACCACCTTTTCATTCATATCCATGTAGTTACAGTGCTGATAACCTGTCACCCACAGGGTTGTTCCCTGGGCAGAGTCCCCTGGGCAAGCCCCTGGAGTGGCCGTGGGAATGCTGAGAAGCCACAATAAGCACCCAAAACACAGGTTTACAAAATTTTCCATTCTGAAGTTTATTTAGAACTTGGGGAGGGGGTTTAAGAGTGGTGAGTTTCCAAACGGCCTGATCACAGCACACCCATGTCCCTAGCAGGGAAACTGCACGGATTCCCTCTGCCCCCTCCTCCCCCTCCGGTCATTTTGAACAGCAGGTGGTTTTGCATAGAGTGCTCTGGAGGACACTCCTGCATTTCCTGAGTGTTTAAAGCTACTGCACATCGAGGTGAAGGGAAACCAATAAAACTGGCATTCAAAACAAAATCCAGCTGTTTTTCCTTACTGCTGAAGCACAGAGTTGTAAAGTAAAAATAAAGCAATGAATTTAAAACCAGAAGGTTGGTTTAGAATACTTAAAAAGGGGATGGGAAAATAAAATAAAAGCCAAACACATTTAAAAAAAAAAAAAAGAAAATTACATCCTTTTTACTTCAACTGAACTAAATGATTTTTAACTTGAAGTCATTAACCTCAAGATTTTCAAACGCCCAAATATCTTAAGACTCGCTGAGACTGAAACATTTTTGGGACTGGAACTCCCATTTCAGTATTCCTTGACTTTTTAGGGTACCCCTCGTGGCTCTGACAAGAGCAGGGTGTCTCTGCTCATCTTCCCAGTGCTCCTGAAGCTGAGTTGCTAAGAGCACTGAGCAGGGCTCCAGTGCAGGATTTGAGGCAGCCTCCCTGCATCCAGTGTCCTGCAGAACCACTCCCAGCCTCAACACCCCCATCACACCAGTCTGTGAACTAGGTGGCACTGACATAGCCCAGCTTGGCTGCCCAGCCTCCTGTAGAAGCCACCAGCACTGAACTCCTCTGGACAGGTTGCACAGCCTGGGAAGTGACTAGTTTTCCTACAGCAACAGCCACTTCTTGCTCAGACCCAAGCTGAGGCAGGGCCATCTGAGGGAACTGCTGCCTTGGTTCTTTTGCATCTTTCCTTTTCAAATGATGCATCAGATTTATTCTCTTTTACAGAGGATTTTGGCAGAAGGGTTCTTCAGGCTGCAGCTGAACAAGAAGGAACTTCTTGGCCTTGTGGAAGCTTGTTTTGAACAAAGAATTGATATGATAGGCAACTACTAAGTAAGAACTACCAAGAAATTACATGTTCCACTCTAGTATTATGTCAGTGGCTTGCCAATCCTTTTCCCCTAAAATATCTGTAAAAACATTGGAAACACCTATGAAATTTATAAAACAGCTCCTTAAACATCTGCTTAATGCCCTTTCCTTCAAATATAAAAGAGCTCCACATTCCAGGGTCTTTTCCTGTGGATACAAGGGAGGGGTAAGGGACAGGACAACTGCCACCTTTTCAGTTGCTATGTTACAAAATTCCCATGACTGCTACTCTAAAGATTAAACACAGACTTTACATAACCAATCACAGCAATGGAAAGAAATTGTAAGTGAAACCATATCAAATACGTTTCAGGTCAAGTGACAGTACATTAAGAACAGCCTTATATGTCATACAGAAGAGAATATACACAGATTTAACAGCTGCTTTCCCCTTAAAGCCTCTGTCAGTAGGATCACAGTCCTACTGGAAAGATGAGCAACTCGAGTATCTGAAATGAATACTGAGGAAAATTTAGGTTCTGAAAGAAAAAAACATTATCAGGTTACATCTTTACACATGTCTATAATAGGATTTAAATTAATAAGCATTCTCCTAAGCATTCCACTTTCAACCTAAATGGAATATGGCTGTCAGTATACAAACCTTGGCAGCAGAACTATGCTACAGGACAGCTAACTTACAAAGGAGATTAAGGTCAGATGTTTAGAAACTTTAACAATGAGAAAGTTAGAAACCCTACTGAGCTACTCTTAGAACTAGAATTACCTTTTAGAGAGCATTAGACTAAATTCCAGCACTTCCTATGGTGGTGGAATGAACAGAAAGTTCTAGCACACCTAAAGGATAAGGCATAGCCATCTACTAATTGGCATATTGGTTTATTTGTCTCCTTTTGGGGAAAAAAAAAGTCCTTATTGATGTAAGCAGCAAAACAAACTTCAGCTGAATGACTGCTCTATGCAAAGGGCTTGAAGGCAGCTGCCTCTGCAGTGAAACAGCACACACACAACATGCTATCTGGCTGGGAGGAAAAAGTGACTAACTCAAATACATGTATTAAATACAGGGGCGGGGGGGGAAGAGAAAAAAAAAAAGTTTTACATTTTGTTAATTATAATTTATTTTATTTAACAATCTAGGAAGTTTGCAGCCATCAGAAGTTCCAGTGCAATTTCAGGTGCAATGGGGAATTCGGGGATCTCGGTGGAGCTGTTGGTGTAGCGAACCTTGTAGGTGAAATACATGCAGACTTTGGACAGCACGTGGGATGGGATCTCGCGGAAATTCACCTCGTTCGTTTCGTTCTCTGCAAACTGTCCTGGAGAGGAACACACAAGGGAACAGCAGCAGTCAGAATCTCCACCCACTGCACAATTCACTTGGCCACACCACCCGTGAAGCCTGTGCTATATTTACGGTGTAATAAGGTGGATTGGGAAGTGGTTGAAGAACAGAGCTCAGAGAGTTGTGGTCAGTGGAGCAGAGTCTGGCTGGAGGCCTGTGACTAGTGGAGTCCCCCAAGGGTCAGTGCTGGGTCCAGTATTATTCAATATTTTCATCAATGACCTGGACGAGGGGGTAGAGAGCACCCTCAGCAAGTTTGCTGCTGACACCAAACTGGGAGGAGTGGCTGACACAGCAGCAGGCTGTGCTGCCATCCAGAGAGACCTGGACAGACTGGAGAGCTGGGCAGGGAGAAATGTAATGCAATTTAATAAGAGCAAGTGTAAGGTGCTGCATCTGGGGCACAAGAACTCCATGGATCAGTACAGGCTGGGGGCTGATGTACTAGAGAGCAGCTCTGGAGAAAGAGACCTGGGGGTGCTGGTGGACAGGGGGATGACAACGAGCCAACAATGTACCCTCATGGCCAAGAAGGCCAATGGCATCCTGGGATGCATTAAGAGAAGTGTGGCCAGCAGGGCAAGAGAGGTTCTCCTCCCCCTCTACTCTGCACTGGTGAGACCCCACCTCGAGTACTGGGTCCAGTTTTGGGCACCCCAGTTCAGAAAAGATAGAGATTTGCTGGAGAGAGTCCAACGCAGGGCCACCAAGATGATTAGGGGAGTGGAGCATCTCCTTATGAGGAGAGGCTGAGAGAGCTGGGGGTCTTTAGCCTGGAAAAGAGGAGACTGAGGGGAGACCTCATTAATGTTTATAAATATATTAAAGGTGAGTGTAGAGAGGATGGAGCCAGACTTTTCTCAATGTCGTCCAATGACAGGACGAGAGGCAATGGGTGCAAGTTGGAGCACAAGAGGTTTAGGGCCAACACAAGAAAGAACTTTTTCTCAGTGAGGGTGCCAGAGCTCTGGAACAGGCTGCCCAGGGGGGTTGTGGAGTCTCCTCTGGAGACACTTAAGACCTGCCTGGATCTGTTCCTGGGTGACTTGGTCTAGATGATCCTGCTCAGGCAGGGGGGTTGGACTGGATGATCTTCTAGGTCCCTTCCAGCCCCTAATTTCTGTGATTCTGGGTTCTTCAGGCCATGCCACGTTCATAACCCTCAAGAAGATGAAGGTGTCCTGCAGCACTGGATGTTTATTGCAGCTGCAGCCCATCAACAGGCAGAGGGTTGAGACCTCAAAGGTGCATTAACCTTGGAGCTGTGGGAACAGGCAGGGAAAAACCCTTGTTGGATAAAGGGAGTTACAGACAGTATAAATGGATCCCTATTAGGTATTGAAGAATTGAATCAAAGCTCAAATCTCAAAATACAAGTACACTTGAAATGCTTTCAGCAGTGGCCTGTAAACACAAAACTTGGATGTCATGAAGTCATCCTGTAGTTAGTCCCACAGCTCCTTGGACTGTTTTCTTTGGCCCTCTGCCTCATCTCTCTGGACTTCAAACTTCTTAAGCTGCAAGGCAATACAAAAACCCACTAAAATGTGCTCCAGGATTGAGGTCAGCCCAGGCAATGTTTGTTCCCACTGGTTCTGCAGGAACTCCTAGTTCCAATGCAGAGCTAGTTCCTACACATCTGTGTAGAAATGTCTGTCTGTGCTGAAGCCAACCTGGCTTGAACTGTAGTCCAGAAAAGTCAGAAGCTGGGGATTGTAATTGCTTCATTTGACCAATTATTACTAATATAATAGTAATATTGTGCACAAGAAAGAGGAAAAGAGTAAAGGCAAAAAAAAAACCCCTATTGGTTGGGATTAAAAACAAAACAAATGAAGCTTAATAAGCAAAAGACAAGTGGAAGAAGAGAAAGGCAATAAAACAAATGATGCAAAGCTCATCACTCAGCACCTTCTAGGGGTAGACTGACACCCAGCCAGTTCCCAAGCAGAAGATGACCCATCTCCCTACCTCTCTCTGCTTCTCCCTTGTGCAGGACACCATACAGCACCCAGGAGCTCTGGCCAGTCTGGGTCACCTGCCCAGCTGTGCCCCCCCAGCCTCCAGCACATCCCTGTCCACTCTCTGTTCCTGGGAAGAGTGAGGAATCAGGGAGAGCCTGCCCACTGAGCAAACACTGCTCTGCAAGAGCTGAAATGATTTATCCCACTGGCATTATTTCAGTCACAAATCCAAAAGGAACAACCACATGATCTGCTACAAAGACAATGAACTCCCTACCAGCCAGACCCAACACAGAATGCCAGTGGGTTCATCCCAGAGGTGCCAGTGAGGAACCACCAGCTCTTTTGTTTGGAACTCAGGAAGAGCCTTGAGTTCTGCTCTGGAGAACCAGGAGTATCAATGCTGTAGCCTGCTAGCTGTCCACAGGCAGAGCCAACACCCCCCAGAGCAGCCTATCCCTCTGGAAACAGAACTGGCCAACTGGGAAGCTCTTTTTTTCCAACTTTCACTCACTGCATGGGTTAAATTCACTGTCCACAAGTGAAAGCACTGGATGGGATGGAAGTGACCCCCTGTACTTACCTGGGCCACTCAACATAGCTTTTATTGTTCCTGATGTTAATGCATGCTCTCTTTTTACAATGAACTCGTGGCCATCAGAGGATATCAACTTCACATACATGGCATCTGGGCCCTCACACCCACCATATGTCTTCTCTTCTCCATCTGCAGTGGAAAAAGAGGAACAGTTTCAGAACACAGGGACATTCCCATCCCTGAGAACACAAGCTGCAGGCTCTTCATATTGGGCTCTTCAGTGTGCAGAGAAAAGAAAGAAGACAACCATTTGCATGGTTGAAGAGCACTTGTCAGAGTGCTCTACTTACTAAAAATCACAGAAATATGTACCTAGTATTTCAACATGCAAGGAAAAAGAATGCTTTTTGCAGCCCAGGTGGGAATAAAAGCAGTCAGTATTCCTGTACTGAAGTGACATGAAGTAGGATTCATCCTCCCCTCGTGCCCAGCCAGACTCAGAACTACACCTGTATTAGAACCTATCCTGCAAAACATGGAAAGTGCAAAAGCACCAAACCCAAGAAGACTGGGAAATTCTCCTGACAGCAGCTTTGACTCTGCTTTTTCCCATTTCCCTTCTATCTCACTCCATACCTGCTCTCTACTTTGTTTCTTCAGAAGCCCTCATCCCCCTTCCAAGTATTGCTAGAATTCCATTTAAAAATACTTGAGGTTGACACTGTACATAAAATTTGATCTTCAGAACAGTGTTAATCTTCACAGAGGGTGAAAAATTTAAGTCCTGGAAGTTCTTCCAGCTTGGAGAAGTACAATAGATGTGCACACTGCAGGAAAAGTAATACACTGCCAGTACTTCCTGACTGTAAGCACAAGTACTGAGGATAAAATGGACTATAAACCTTAGCATTTGACTGTTAGTGTTGTTGCTCCTTCTGACAAAACAATTAATAGGGTTTATATTATATTAGAATAAGCACCTTGCATTGTATCTAGTGTTGCAGCAAATGCAATGTTCCCCCAGTCAATTGTTTGTGAAGTTAAAACTGAACTATGGTGTAGCCAGTGCCAAATGTGCTAAAGCAACATCCAGAAAACACAGAGAGAAAACCAGAATCTGGCCAATCATGTTTCATTAACCAGTCATTTGTAGGGGCAGATCCAATTGCAGACATTTAGTCAGATCACACACACAATGTCTGATCAGAAACCAGTCCTTGTTATGATCTCTCAGCCAGAATTCAACAGGCTGACCTTAGTTAACAAACAAAGAACTGTTGAAAACAGTACTTAGTGACATTTTCTTGTCTGCTCTCTGAACATTTAGTGCTTTTAAAAACCTAGAGGCATCTGATTTTAGCATGCACATTTTCAGCACTATGCATGTTCAGCAAGTGACATTTGTTGTTAAGACAGATGCCCTCTAAGCAAGTTTTCCAACCAAGGAAGAGCCACTTGGGAAAATCCTCCTAAAAAAACAGGTAGGAATTTCCATTAACTTTTGAGGCTACAAGATCAACATTTCAAGTCTTACAATTCACCTTCTCCACAACAACAAAAATCCTCTAAGATGACCAACTTACCCATTCTCTTCTTATATGAACCCCCTGTTTCTTTTCAACAGCAGCCTTGGCAGTAGGAGGGTCTGAAAAACAAGTGGGAATATTTTCAGTCAGCTTTAGTTGTCAGATGGCAGAGACATTGAAGCTGAGCAACAGAAAAAATGTCCACACCAGAACACTAGAGCTGTCCTCAAAATTCTCAGTGAGCATTTCAATCAAATTAAATGGAATGTGCTATCATAGAATACAAACAAAAGACTTTAAACCAGTACTGAACACTTAAATAAGAATTAAAAAATACTATTTCAGGCTCTGTGATCTGAATTCAGTTGTATTAAAAAGGAACACAGGATAAAAATGCACTAAGTATCAGCAGATGTAGGACGTGCTGGACTAATCCAATACTTAAAAAAAAAAGAAGCAGTGATTTCCTTGAAAAAAAAGGAAACTCAAACAAGATGCAGTGTGGACTCAAGAAATCATCTGAGATGAAGTAAGTGTGATAAGAGGATAATCCTAAACCGAGGAAGAAAGGCTCCAAGAACACATTATGGTGCTGCAGACTGGGAACAACTGGTCTAGAAAGGAGAAAAAAAAGGAGATTGAGCTTTTTCTTTTTACAGAATGCTGCCAGGGAAGGCAAGCAGGGCAGTGAAGGGGCAGAGAATCCCACCCTGCAGTGTCCAGTGCACATGCCATGGGAAATGAGATCCCAGGAAAGGCAAGAATCCTGCACAGAGCCCTTGGACAGGCTCCTCCAGCCAGACACTGCTACAGGGGGGGCACAGGAGGCAGGTGCCCAGGAAGGATTTCTTAGCAACAGAGAGAGGGAAATACAAACACTGCTGCACATGCCAGCTCCTCTGGAATGCCACACACAGCTGCCAGCTCCTGCTTGCAAAAATAACCCCCTTCTGATGACAACTACTACACAGAGCAGCCACTGCTCTGACAAAACAGCCTGCTCTGGGAAAGTGAATCCAGCAGCACCTGAACACAGCTCCCAGCTGCTGCTGGGCCCAGACTGGGACTCTCCCAGTGCCTGCTCCACAGCACCAGTAGTGATGGTGACATAACTGCCAGCAGCTTTTGTATGTATTTGTATATATTCCATTATTATTATTATTATTATTATTATTATTATTAAAAATAACTACACAGAACCACAGAGGCATTTAGGTTGGAGCTAAAGTCTTATTAACATGATCTTGCACAAGCTAGTCTTATTTTTTCACAGAAAAACAGTTTTTTTCAGTCAACTAATTGTTGTTCCTAAGTTTAGGGGGAAGAAAAATAATATTTTTCAGCAGAAATATGCTATGATACTGCCAAAGATGATGTGCACTAGTAGCTGTACTTATTGCTGATAGAAACCTTGATTTGACATCACAACCAGTGGAAAAGAGGAAAAGGAAAAAAAAAAGGAGAGAAAATAAAAAATAATTAAAAATATAAAAAATAATTTACAAATACAAATAAAAACAAAATAAGAAAAAATAGGATTAATTAAAAATAAGAAAAGTAGGATTAAGAAGCAGCAGCTTGTGGCTCCCAGCAGCAGGTCTCACCCTCAGGCTGCTCCTGTTGCCCTGCCTGTGGATGTGAGGGGCTGGCCCAGGCTGGAATGTCAGACACATGCATTCCCTGCATGGATTCCAGACCCTGCTGCTTTATCCTGGTCAGAGCCCTGGGAACACTGTCACCACTCCATTAATCCTCCAGAAAGCTCTTTACAAACTCAGATCCTGCTGCAAGGAGCCCCTGTGGTGCCAGCTGCTGCCCAGGGCACGGGGCTGTTCCATCCCAGCTGGAATGCTGCACACACCAGGGGAAACTGAGGCAGCAACACAAACTGCTGCACATTCTGAAGAGCTGGGAGGTTTTCTGCCCCCCAGTAAAGATTCCTCAATCACTGTTGTTATCAAACTACCCCAAATGAAGGCAGCCACGTTCTGACCCCATGGAAATGCCTTCATGGTCACCTGAAACCCCCCCACTCAACTACACTACAGGGGTTCCTCAGCATCTACACCAAGAATGGCAAAGCCACAGTAAAACCCACAGAGGGGAATGCTGTTCTGGAGGGCACTGAGTTCACCCCACCCCATAAGGGACAGGAGCATCAACACCAAGATACCAGAAAAAGAAAGAGGCATCTGGTAGAAGAAAATACCTCAGAGATCAGCCTGGTCCCCTCCTGCACCAACACTGACCTCACAAAACCACCTTTCTCTGCTCATCACCACTACACAGAGGCCCAGAAAAGGGCACAGAAAGGCATTTTCAGTGATTTTGGACACCACAACGAAAAGCTGAAGTGCTGAAAGTTTCTCCAAATGATTTCAAAGCTCCCAGTGTTGATCATGAAACGTTGGCCAAAAAAAAACATGGAGAGACCAGGAGCAGATGTGATGGTGCAGTGCCCGTTCCCCTGCCCGGTGACTCTTTAATTCATCGACAACTCTCCTCCCAACATCTCCCTGAGGGGGAGGGCTAAGGAGGCAGCCAGGGGATTAGCCAGAAACGAGGGCACGGGGTGATTCCTGCCCTAAGGGCCTCCCACTTGTTTACTTGCCGATGTTGTCCTGGCTGCTTCCAAAGGGAATTCTGCAGCTGGATTCGGGCCCGGGCAGCACCGTGTCCCACACACGGCTGAAAGCACCGGGCACTAACCCGCCTCGGGAAAAACCTCGCCCCGAGGCACTCACTCAAAAGCTTTTTCCTTACTCCATGTAGCCGTAGCTCCCTTTCTCGCCACCCTTCGCTTGCGTTCGCCGCCCCCTCTCCCCGAGTGCAAGCGCCGGGGATGCAGCCCGCAGGCTCTCGGGCCTTACTTCGGCCTCCCGTCTCTGGGAGGGTGGACGTCATGCGCGGCGGAAAAAAAAAAAAAGTTTGAAGAGCGACGCTTAATTAAATCCTGTTTCGGGAAATCCCCTTTCTCGGCGGTGCCGGGACTCCCGGGAGCCCGCCCCGCTCCGCACCGCTCACCGCCAGCCCGGTGGAGAGACCCCGACCCTCAGCCTCACCCCCGCACACGCTCCCCGACGGCTCCCTGCGCTCCCCGGCCGCTCCGCGCCTCTTCTCCCCGCGGTCCGGCCTCCCGTCCGGCGCTTCTGGAGCGGGCCGAGCGCTGCACGGAGGGCGAGGCCTTCTCCCCTCCCAACGGCTAGGCCCGAGGGGCTCCTCCTTCCCCGTTTTCCGCCCGCCTCTCTAGGCCGGACGGCGAACAACCACCACAGCCACAACGACGACGACGACAACGGCGGCGGTGCCGCCCCCGCCCCGCACGGATCCAGCCCTGACCGCCCCTCACCCGTCAGCGCCGCTCCCTCAGCCCCGCTCGCCGGGCCCCCGCCGTCTCGGGCCAGCTGCCGCGCAAGCGCTTCCGGCGGGTCACAGGCCGCTTCCGCTCCCCCTCCGCGCCTTGCCCTCGACCGGCGCGCGGTGCACGCTGGGACTCGTAGTTCCCGGCCGCGGGGGCAGGGCCGCTCCCGCCATGTTGGGGGAGGCCCCGAGACGGGGTTGCCTGGGGCAGCCGCCCCCACTGCGGGGTGGGCTGGCGGGAGGGGCCGGGTGTCCGAGGGCTGACCTTCCCCGGGCAACGCCCGAGGGTTGCGGGACGCGGGTGCCAATTGTGCGGCCGGCACCTTCGCGGTCTGGCCCCGCCCGGCTGGCCCCGCGGTGAGGGCGCCCGGTGGTACCCGCGGCGATCCGTCTGTAGACGGGCACGCCCGCCACCCCACCCCTGCCTCGTGGGACAGGGGCGTCGCCGGCCGCAGCTCCCCGGCGGGGCAGGGGGAGCAGGGCCAGCCGGGCGGACCTTTAGTGCCGGCGGAACCAAAGTGCCGGGGGGCGGGGGGGCTGCCGGGCAGTGCGGCGCCGCTCGCTTTCCCCCCTCCTTCCCTTCCCTTCCCCTCCCGCTCCGCCGCCCGCCATGCTGCTGCTGCTGGGGGCTGCCGCCTGCCGCCGCCCCGCCGCCGCTCCCCTCGTCGCCGCCTGGCTGCGGGGCTCCGCTCACGGCGGGTCAGCGGCCGCCTGCCGCCGCCGGCCGGCCCAGCAGGTTGTGGAGGAGGAGGGGCGGTGAGGGGATGCGGCCCCATCCCCCGGGAGGAGAGGGTGGGCGGGCGGCCGGCCTCGGTGCCGCGGCTTTTCTGTGGCGGACGATGGGAAGCTGAGGAGGAAGCCCCTCGGGGCGTAGCGGGGATAAACGGAGGCTCGGGGGCTGCCGGCGTCTCCCCGCAGGCGGAACAGTCGTCAGTGGGGTTGCGGAGATCGGTGCTAACTCGTTGCATCGCGATGGAAGATGAAAGCAGGCAGGGGACGCGTTAGGGAGACTCGGTGGAGTGCTGTGGACTGTGACCTCAGCTGCTCTGAGATGCTTGGGAGTAGGTTCAAGGCAAGGAGAGACTTTGTGTACGTGTGTATACACCTTTGTGAGCCCGTGCACATCCATCCATCCGTATCTATCCATAGAGCTGAGGTGGAGAGTGGTGCTGAGGGTGCCTGCTCATGCCCTGCTTCATCTTTCAGGTTGCATCTTTCCAAGGAGCAGCAGCTGGCAGCCTCTGCACATCCTCCCCCCACGACCACCCCGAGCACGGCAGATTAGTTTACAAAGGAAACTTGGCCAAGGCAGTGTTAGGTATGTGACCTGAAACTCCTTTTATCACCTGCTTTAATTTACCTGCACTTGGTTCAACGTGGTGATTTCAGGGCAGGGATGGAGCCACCTGCCAGCTTTGGAACAGCCAGCGTGAGTGTATCAACGACCCAGACCAGGGCTGAACTTCCAATGGTTTCTTTGTGAGCTTGAAAAACCTCCCACCGAGCAGAGTGGATCTTCAGTAGCTTCAGCTGTTGCAGTGATGCCATGGATAGGTAGCAGCAAAGCACACGTGGGTATTAACCTTTGCTTTCTCTGTTTCATCTAGGTGTGAGGTTTTTCTCCTACTCCACCAGCATCTTCAACCTGTTCATGGTGCCCTACATCGTGCTGAAAACGGGTGTTGGGTTTGACAGCCTGTTCCTCCAGGCTGCCTTCTATGGGCTGATTGGGGTTTTTACATTCATCACGCCCATCACTTTGCACGTGCTTACGAAGGGCTACGTGGTCCGGCTGTACTACAGAGCTGACAGAGACACCTACACAGCCATCACTTACAGTGCCATCCTGGCAGAAAAAGCCACTGTTTTCCATCAGAAGGACGTGAAGATTCCAGACATCACCAGGATGTTCACCACGTTTTATGCCAAGACCAAATCCATGCTGGTGAATCCCATGCTCTTCCCCGACCCACGGGATTACAACCACCTCATGGGCTATGACAAGATGCCCTTTCCCTTTGACTGGGAGGAGGAGAAGGGAGCTGGTGAGAGGAAGTGATCTGGAGATGATGGATGTTGCTCTTCATGTGGAAGAATGTAAAATTCTGGTAGACTTTGGAGCTATCAGGTAAAAGCTTCCCAAACGCACTCTGGAATGTAGACTCAACCCCTTTTTGTATTTAAATAAAAACAACTTGTGGATGATGAGAGGCTCTTGTCAGAATTAATGTGACAAAACAAATAAAAAAGCTACCAAAAGTAGCTCACCTGGCTGTGTCCTGTGTTTGTTCCAGGCTTGGTTTTCATGGGTGGACTGTAAAACACACGGGGTTGTGTAGCCACCTCATCCTCTCCCCTTTCCTAAGGAACCACTTGTAGAAGAAAAGTCAGCAGTGCCCATTGTGTGGCAGGTGAACAGTTAAGCTTTTAAGCCTTCAAGACTAATTGTACTTACTGCAGCTAGGTTGAGCTTTTTTTTGTCTGTGCTGCTGGCACAGATGGAGAGGGATGGGTGGAATGGCTCTCACCTTCCCTGGGGAAAGCATCAGTAGCTGGGAGGTGCCTTCAGAAAACAGGTAGGTGTTGCTGCTTGGTCCTGCTGCAGCCTGCAGGCCACTGCAGAAAGTTTGGACAGTGGTTGCCTTGCAATCATCTCCAGATTCTTACAGCTACTGAATAGTTTCTTGAGCCAGAGTCCCACTCTGAGCAGCCCCGTCCTCAGAGGTGGGGAGTGAGAAGCCTGTTGGAGCTCCCTGAATATCCCATTGAAAATATCTGCTGTATTTTAATTGACTTAAGGAAAATATGTGCAGCTACTCATCAAATTGCAGCCTAGTTACACTGCATTTTAAAGCACTAATAGTTTTGCCTTCTGCACTAAAACTGACCAGGCCAGTGTATAGCTGTCCCCATGTGTCTGTCTGTCTAAGCCACCAGGGGGGACTCATTCCTCAGCTATAGCACTGCTACAGCAGGGAGCTGAAAAAAGCATCTGTTCTTCAACCAGGTCTAGGAAGTCGTGGAGTTCAAGACAGCTTGTCCTCAGGGATTTCCAAAGAGCTTTCATCTGAGAGCCTGTAAATCTGCAGTGCTCTCTGGAGTCGGCCTGTGACTGACTCAGTGCACAGCTGGGGAGTAAAGACTGGAGGTGAGTTAGAAATTCCAATCACATTCAGGGTTTAGCTTTGTTCACACATCCAGGAATGTGATTTTCTAGTTACACTCTAGATGTAGTTACACTCCTCTCTGGAGTGCCAGTGTGTTCTGAAAGCTGTGTGAGCAATCCACTGTGAAAAGCCAGGAGTTATTGGGTACTGTACCCACAAAAGGATGGACTTCCTTTTCATAATGTGTGGATTTTCCTCTTGCTGATTATGTACAGGAAGCTCTCCAAGGGCTTGACATGGTGTCTTAAAAGTTGACGTCTGATGAGTCAAGTGAACTTGCCATTTACAGGAGTTGGGCAATCGTCATTTAACTTCTCACTTCCCCATTTCACCCAGTTTTCTCTTTCATTTTCCACTCACGATCTGAGCTTTGTTGTCTGGGTTAAAATGGAACAATGAGGCAGAAATGCTTTTTCTTCACGAAGCTGTCTGTGATGGTAACTGATTGTGCTGCAGTAGGATCAATTAGGATTGCAGAGAATTGGACAAAATAACCAACAGTTCCCTGAAGACGTGTGACCGAGGATGACTCTGCTGAATTTTTTGTTCCTCTTTCCTCAGAACCAAGTTTTGAATATTGAATACTGAGCTGAGAAAAAAAACCCCAACCAACTATGTTTGGCCTTTTTTTGTTTGTTTTATTCTCCCCCGGAGCTGGTGAATTGCTTTGTACATCATCAGACTTAGAACTATCTTATACTTTTTGTGGTAAGTAAAAAAGAACTTATTCCTTTTCTTCCTGGTGTCCACTCTGTAATTGCCATTGTCCGAGGAGCTGGGAATCCCAGCCAAGAGTGTTTCTTTGCTGAACACAATGAAGCAGCCAGCAGGTCAGCTGGGGTGGGTTTCTGTTACAAATTCCCCTGTTGAAGGAACTGTGCTGCACAGGAGTAACTATTGTCACCATGCTGGCTGCAGCAGCTGAGGGAGGAGAGTATGCCTGAGTCCAGTGGTGTGCTTTGATCCAGGAGACTCTAGCAGGAAAGGAATTGGAGCTTGGTTTCCAGGAGCTGTATTGCAGAAGCTATCCAGGTTGGTTTGAGCTACCATGATGAAAAGCTTCACCTGTGTGGCAGAAAAGGAGGAGTGAGATGTTTTGCCAGGCTGGGGTGGTCAGACAGGCTCTGGAGCCACACAGTCCCAGTATTTAAAAGGAAAAAATACCAAAAAAAAAAAAAATACTGACTAGAAATCCTCCCAAAGGCTGTCACTGAATATTAAAAATATATATTAAAATAGCAGCTAATGGGCTGTAAAGTTGATCAGCTTCAAGCTGAGATGGGGTAAAGGCAGACCCTTTATCTGACACTGTGCATTGCACGATGCTCAGCAGGTTGCTCACAAAGCAGATTGACTCAAAGGCTCATCCCCTTGCTCATTATCCTGGAAAATATGCTGCTACAGGGAAAACATTTCTAGCTGTTGACACTGAGGTTATGTGGGTTTCGTGGCTGGCCTAAGTCAGGATACTTTCAGCAGAGGACCATCCATTCTGACTTGGTGCAAATAAAAAAGTTTGTGCAACTTTACAAGAGAAATAAAGGTATTTTTGCCCCTGATTTTTGTGTGCAGAATATCACCAATCAAATAATTGTCTTTTCTTGGTACTTTAATAAAAACGGTATCATTTTTGCCCTTTAAGCACATAATTTAAACGAGAGCAGTTTAACATGCAGATTTAAGATGTAATATTTATAAAATGTGCTATTTCCCTTCCATTAAATGCATTTCAAAGGATGTGTGTTTTTATCGTGAGCATGTAATATGTTCATTTTTATTATGGAATACTTTTTTTTTCCCTGTAGATTCTACAGCTCATGTTTTCATGTTCAGTCTGACACCGTGCAGCACCATGAACACACCCACCTGGGAAGCTGCTGTTGCCTGGATTCCAAGTGAGTCCCTCTTGGCTAGACAATGATATTCTGAAAACACAATGGGGGAAAAAAAACCCCAAACAAAAGCAGCCAAAACCAAACAAAACAACACAAAGTCAAAAATGGGCAGGAGGAAAAAGCTGACACTTCATCCTCAACACCAAGTGATTTAGGAAATTGGTTTCTGTGATGAAAAGTAGAACAGATAAGTGGACAGAGTGGGGATTTGTGGGAAGAAGTGTGTTTGGGCTTTACTTGTTGGAGCAGACAGGGTCTGCAGCACACGAGTTCTTCTGGCCTGAGGAAAATCCATATATAAAGCTTTTCAAGGAGAGAGAATATCCTTGGGCTCCCCAGGTGTAGCAGGACTTACTACTAAGATGCACACTGCAGAAGCTGGGAATGGTGCTGGATTGTGTATCCAAAACCAACTTTAATCAGTGAACTCAGCTTAAAGCTGAGTTTTCATTTCATTTACTTAGGCACTTTCATTTACTTACGAAATGGTCATACAATAACCTTTACCTTCTGAGTAAAAACCCTGCTGTTGGACTGTTTGCTTCCCTAGCAGGATATTTTTCTCCTTCCCACCATCTTCCATTTTCTTTCTTGCCATGCCTTGACTAGGAAGGGACATCAGCTTTCTGAAGACCATCTTCAACGTGTGGTACGAGGGGGCCAATGTCCTGCACTGGAAGGAAACCCTCTGCGATGGGGCTGACGACGAGCACTCAGTGTGTGGAACGCTGAAGGGAGGTCAGTGTGGGAGCCTTTCCCTCTCCTGACAGCTTCCCTCCACAACTTAGCCATCTCCTGCCTGCCTTGTTTCACCACCCAGCAGGTTTCCTTCACCAAAAGGGTTATCAGCCCTGGAAGGAGCTGCCCAGGGCAGCAGGGGCACTGGTGGGCCTGGTGCTCAGGGATGTGGCTTGGCAGTGAGATTGCAGTGCTGGGTTGAAGGTTGGACTGGCTGACCTTGAAGGTCTCTTCCAACCACAGACATGTTGTGATTCTGGGATTTCTTAAAAGGCTAATTGGTCGACCCATGCAGACAATTTTTCTCTCCATTTCACCTCGCTCGTCAGGCCATAGCCTTCAGAGCAGGCAGTCCTGCAGTGCCAGAGGCCCACTAATCTAGAGAATTGCCCCATTTTATGCTTAAAACACCCTTGTGCTGCCCTATAAATGAGGGTTGTTAATGTTCTCCTTCTCAGGATGACACTTGACATCTCTAAAATGAGGTGGAAAAAGCCACCTTTGACTGGACTGCAGTAAACTCCAGAGGAGCTGGAGGCAACACTAACACCCAGAACACAGATGTGTCTATGTGGGTTATCCAAGAGATCCTCCACCCCTGTGTATAATGCATTTGTTTATCAGAGAAGAGTCAATCCTGTTGCAGGGGCAAACCAACCACAGCAGGACACAGGCTCAGATCCAGAGGCTCCAGTCAGGATATCAGACTAGAGGCCAGAAGGACCCGTAGGGAAATCCATAAATGCAACCCACGATCTTCATGTGAGAATGAACATCAGTTCCCTTTAGTTATCTCTCTGCTGAGCTACTATTACAAGGTAAATTATTAGAGTTGCCACAGTAGGATGTGTCTGCTGGAGATGCTGCAGGAACACTGTGATGAATTCCTGCTTTCTCACATGGTTCAGACAGACAGGCAGAGCTCTTGGAGAAGAAACAGGTGAGAGCTGGAGAGGTAGAAGAGTAAATGGCATTGGCACTGCTGCTGAGAGATAAGCACTATTGCTCTGAGGTTGTTGAGGAAATGTAATTGATGGCTTTATGATTAAGTAACCATTTGTATTGTAATTATCTCTGTTTTTACAGAAACATTTGCCACGACGTTTGACATTAAAGGTGCAAGAATACAGTTTCCAAAGGTACTTCTCAGCATTTTATATAGAAACCCAGTAGCAATAGGAAATCACATACTTCTATGGATACATTTTTGCTTAAATGTTCACCCCAACTGTAGAAAACAACAAATATCAGAAAACTTTCTCATGTTTGAAGTGATGACTCCAGAATAGTAGCATCTCCCAAATGCCAGATGATTTCAGATTATTTTTCCTCTATTAATCTGCCTTTATTTTGTAAAAGAAAAGACCAAAGATATCACCTTAACAATTCCCTTTTATATGGTAAATATAAATGTATAAATATAATATGTTTCCTTTTATCTGTTTTAGTAAATCCATCCATATTCTTTTTGGCCATTTCATACCTTATTCTGTGTTCTCTTCATGTGCTGATCCGTTCCTCCATGAAACCCTTTCCAAAGATTTGGAGAGATATCACTATCCAAAAAGCAAAAGCTCTCCAGCATTAGGCCAGGAGCAGCACCATCCTCAGGGTAGCTCTCTGTCACCCAACACATGCTTCACCTGCTGCCCCAGCCTTCCAAAGACCCTCCCTGTCCCTGTTAACCTCCATGAATTTGCAGTGGAGCTCCTTCTGGCACAAAATCCCCATCCTCCCCTTCTCTCAAAGCTCATAGACCTCTAGCAGTGTTGAAGTCAGTCCAGCCTGGCATCTCTTCTAGCCCCAGAGCTGGCAGTAGATGGGAGTGTGGATGAGCAAAGTGGTGGATCTGGAAGGAATGCTGAGCTGACATGAGGACCACTATTACTTGTAGCAGTGTGCTCTGCAAGAAAGTGTGGCTGACAGAGCTGGGCTTGAAGCTGAGGTTCAGACAAGAAGCACCCCCCAGTCAGGGAGCAGAGCTCCCACGCAGGGAGGTGAGCTGGGCACTGACAGCCTGATTTCAGTAGTCAGCCTGAGACCTCACCTTAGGAGAAGTGCTGGCTGTGCTTTGATCAGGGCCTGAAGAATAACTGCAGCACCCTTCTCACGTTGGTCCTTCTTCCCACCCTCTCTAGCACACTTCATCCCAATCTTGACTTTATGTCCAGACTCAGGACAAACTTTTTGCCACCAATAACAGCATCAGGTTGCTTTGGCTTCCATCAAGCAGACATTTGATGTATTCACATCATATGTTCTCTGTAAGTTGATGATCTGGGGAAACACCACGGAAGCTCAATAGCAGTTACAGATCAATTGGTCACTGTAGCTGAAACCAGAAAAATGGACTGTCCAGTACAGCAAACTCTGTTGCAAGGCTGGCAGAAGGGGTGTGGGATGTGACTTGGAGGGTGTCCCCAGGATTGCCAGTAAAAGGCAGAGACTGTTACTGCAGCTATCCACGGCCTGCATGTGGGTACTGGGGCAAGAAGAGGATGGGAAGTCAGAAGGAACAGAAGTGTTGACAGGAGTGAAGCCTCACTGGAGGTAAGGACAAGGGCTAAGGTGGCTCTGTCTCACAGCAGGGACTAAAGATCCCATAGCTGCAGAATTCAGCCTCGTGTAGCCACTTGGCTCATTCCTGCCTGTGAAGTCAGAAAAGTTACTCAAGATAATGACTCTAGAAAGGGGGAGTAGGTGTTGTCAAGCACTGTTTTGTGTGAGCATATATCTGAATATACCTGTGATACCAGTCCCTGATGGGAACCTTTCCAGTCCTTACAGGAATCACCATAATTATTCCAAGCTTAGACAAGAGTGAGCAGCATTATGCACTAATTGCTGTTACTTTTTTCTTTTAGGGCTTTTATAACATCCTCTTACAAGCATTCTCTGATGACTCTGAGAATTCTATAGTCATGTGCTTGAATTTCACCATGATAGTAAAAAAAGATGCTTTCTGAATGCAACAAACGTTTCAAATGATTCCAGAATGCAGAGGTCACTTCTGCAAGCAACTGGAATCCATCTGGAGTAAGAAGCACACTAATTTTCCTGAGGAAGAATACATCACATCCTACCTGGAAAGCTACGTATGGATAATCTTATCCTTTTACAACACTGCTGTGATCAGATACTCAGCTGAAGTACACAAACTCTCAGGGAATCAGGCATCCTGATTAATCCACAGAATAACTACCCCTGTGGATATCAGGACTTCATTTTGGGGCTCTGCCTTGAGTTCTAAAATAGCTGAGCCCTTCAGACTGTGCTAAACTAATACAAGATGTTTTGAAGTGCAAGAACCAGAAGTTCAGTACTCAATTTAAAAAAAACCAACCAAGCCAGCCAACCAACCAGCAATTGAACCTGGAAACCCCGTAGTAGTTGTTTGGTATGTTGGTTGGTTTTTTTGACTTTTAACAATAAAACTTGTTTGCACAATCAAATTGAGAAATGTTTTTTATTCTCGTGTTACTATCTCATCATTTTTAGATGTTTCCTGGTGTTCTGCTCCATTTGCACCAAGCTGTTAAGTGTCAGTAGCTGATGTGAATAGTATTCAAAGTGGAACATGTTGCCAGTTACAGTGCTATGCTACGGCTGAATTTAGTCACCTAGAGCTGTAACTGCAACTCCTTAGTGTGTTTTTGGCTCTTGCTTAGAGTCCAAGGGGGAAGAGGCTACACAAACCATCTCCTTCAGAAGCAGGAGGATGGTGATTGCCCAACAGGTTGATCTTTTCCTCAGTTAACAAAAACAGACATAAAGCTTTTGTGCTGCCTTCTGCCTCTTGGGCAGCTCGACATTCAGTACTCACCTTCCCTCTGTGCTGTGCCTCCACTCCCAAGACCTTTGTTAAGGTTTTATGGAGTATAAGATGTGGTCCTTAGCAAGACAGCTGGCATCCTTTTGGGCTTCAAGGCACTTTGGTGTCACTGCATGGTGTGTGGTGTTAGGATGCCATGTCCTCTTTTCATCCTCAACCCCCAGCTTGTGGTTGCTTAGGGACACTTCTCCCTCAGGAACAGGCCAGTGTTGAAGCTGCATGTTGAGCTGGCAGCTAGGTCATGCTGTGCCTAGCAGATTGCTTCCAAATGCCTGGGAAGAAATGAAAAGACAGAACAAACCCACCCTCTGTCAGGCTGCTAAATACCAAGTATGAAAATTAGCAGAGAGAAGCTTTTAATCTCACTTGACATCTAAAGGTGTTTTTCAAACTGGGTATGGGAAAACCCAACAAAAAACCCCACGCCCAAGTATGCAGATACCCCACTGAAGACTTGGTTTCAATACAGCTTGCTTGGCAATCTAAAGCAAAATCCTCAAAAGTCAATAAAATATAAGCAGAGCTGCATCATGGCTGGAGAGAAGAAGCCACAATGCCATCCAAGTGGCAATGGCAAAGCTTCTGTGCCCACATCCAGTCCACAGACCCCTCCAGGAGCAGTCCAGGATGGAGCATCAGAGCAGCTCCTGCCTACGTTTGAAACAAGTTGCTAGAGTTTCAGTTTCCTCTTGATCTAAACTATCAAACAGCAGCCAGAACACCTGACAACCAACACCTGCATTGATTCTGCCCCTCTACTCTGCTCTGGTGAGATCTCACCTGGAGTATTGCATCCAGTTCTGGAGCCCTCAGCACAGGAAAGACATGGAGCTGATGGAGCAGGGCCAGAGGAGGCCACAAAGATGATCAGGGGGCTGGAACACCTCTGCTATGAGGACAGGCTGAAGGAGCTGGGGTTGTTCAGCATGGACAAGAGAAGGCTCCAGGGAGACCTTATAGCCACCTGCCAGTGCCTGAAGGGGGCTACAGAAAGGCTGGAGAGGGGCTGTTTCCAAGGGCCTCTAGTGAAAGGATGAGGGGTAATGGGTTTAAATGAGAGGAGATTTAGACTGGATATCAGGAAGAAGTTCTTTCCCTTGAGGGTGGTGGATCAGTGGAAGGGGCTCCTCAGGGAGGTGGTTGAGGCCCCATCCCTGGAGCTATTCCTCCAGCCTGGTGTGCCTGTGCTAGGAGAAAGCAAGAGATGATAGAAAACAATCCAAAGCCTGTCTCCAGAAGTTAACAACTTCATTAAGCTGTGCTGTGGCTGCTAGAAAAAAAACACCAAAAACAAACCAACAACAAAAAAGGTATTTATTAGTGCAAAGTAACCCTGGGTTGGCTTCTGGCATAAAGCTACCCCAGGGATGAAAGCAGAAAACGTGTCTTCTTCACTTTTTATGAACAATGTAACTTAGCAGGAAGCACATTTTCTTGGATTTCTGTGCTGTGTTTAGTTGGGGTTGCCTGGAACACTGCCCTCAATATGTCCTGCAATGGCATGGCCATGAATGTTATTTTAAAATGCAGCTTTGCCATTCTTTCACAGGCCTGGTGTTAATTTTAAACCCCTTTTTCTTGCTTCTGCTGCTATCTTCAGTTACCACCCCCATACCAGCCACGTGCCCTTATGCATTCTTTCAGTTTTTCTTCTCAAGACAAGCTCCAGCTATTTCATTTAAATGTCTTTAACAGTTTTAAATAAAATTTAGTGAACTAAATTTATTCTGCATAGAGTTTTTGCATAGGATACGTATGCCCCAAAATTCTAGTTCTTTTCATCAGCAGATGTCAGAAATGTTTATTTATCATGGAAACCAGGATGAAACATAGTAGCTGATGAGAGAAATAAGGTGTGTATGTGAGTATGAAGAGAAGCTTTAGCAGCAGATACAGCAAAGGGGCTGGAGCTGCTTCTTTACACCACCTTTACACATGACTTGCACTGGTGTTAAGAATTGCTCTGTGTTAATGCAAAGAATCTGGAAAAAGATGATCTGTAAAACTCAAAGCAGGAATTTTCCAAGCAGTTGTGTCCTGGGATTATAATTTGCTGCTGCTCTTGCTGTCAGGAGTGGCTGAGAGGCATCCTTCAGGTCTAGCAAAGGAATGCTGGTGCTGCTGGGGGAGTCAGGTTGCTGAGCCTAACACTGCTCTCAGACACAGCAGGAGAAGAGAGGGTCAGTGCTCCTGCTGGGCTACACCTTGGTCCCAGCTGGTGCCTCAGGGCCAGTATGGGACACAGAGTATTCCCAAACTGAGAAACTGGCAACTTCAGTCACCAAATACACATATTTGTCAAAAGCAGGTGGCTGTTGACGATGCTGGTTGAGTTGTCAGACTGCAACAGGAACAGAACTGCCTGCTGGGCATCACTGGAGTGGGGTTTTTAGATGGCAGGTGGTGTCTCACCTTCCCTCCCACCACCACTGTGCTGGTGTCTTGTATTTTATGAGTTGGTTTTTTTTT
>VYZU01019366.1:4281-50719 GCA_013401355.1 Ceyx cyanopectus | reverse complement strand
AATTTTATGTTTTATTTAGCCATATTTTTTTTTTATTAAATCCTTCATGTATTTTGATCGCTAAATGTTATCCCCACGCTGTTTAAGTGAGACAGGGAGACTGAAGAAACCAGGGTGGAATTAGAGCACAAAAACTTGTAGGCTAAAGCAAATCCAAGGTAATAGTTCTGTTCCTTTCCACAAAGCCAATCAGTTAAATTCCAAATAAAGCATTCTCATAGCTTTACATTTTTTTTCCCAAATGAGGGGGTAAAATCTATAGGTGAGATGACATTCAAGATTAGACTTCCATTGCCATAAATATATTATTTTTAAGACTTTTTGTATCTTTCAAGCCTGGCTATTTTTTTTTGCCAGTAGATTTAAGACTGACTGTGCAGAAATACCTGAATGATTTATCTTATATTCCAGATATTTAGGTTTAATTATATTATCTCAACAGCCAAGTATCTCTTTGTAAGAAATCTAAAGGAAGAAAAGAACTACTGAGAATTGAAACAGATACACTGTTCTAGCACCAAGAAATAGTTTGACAATTAAATTACATTTAATTGCAAATTTAAAAAACAAACAAAACATTTCATTTACAGAAACAAGAATAATAAAAAGAAGTATCAGATGCTTTTCAGTGGACAAAAGCATTGTCTAGCAAATTTGTGCTAGAATCCTGTTGTTTTGTTGTGTGAAGTGTGAATCAGTGTTAGAATAATGACTGATCAAACAAAAGAAACTGGAAAAGTTCTTTGGCAAAGATCAGTCTGCACAGGAACTTGGCCTGTGTACAGTGAAAATACACTACAGATGTATAAATTATGCAGGTTGGGACAGTGCTGCTCAAAACCTCCTATACTGGAGTCATGTGGGAAAGAAAGTCTAGACATCATAGATTAATTTACTGCATCTGAAATCGTGCAATCTAGAAATTGCCCAAAACCACACTGCACAAATACACATACAGCATTTTGTAACCAGTTACGTTTACTAGATGTTCAACAGGGAACAATCAAAGGATTTTAGCCAGTTGGCTCTATTGGTAAAGCTTACATACAATTTCAGTTATAGTTACAGCTTTTTAAGCAACCAGTAAATTAAGCCAACCAAAGAGTCAAAAACAGTCCATGTTTTATTAAAGAGTAATGATGCAGAATATGCCCAGGCCTGTGCTCCTTTCCTGTTGCACTGCAAACACAAAATCTCTCTCAGGTACTCATTTAACTTTCTAAAAAACAACATGCTATCTAAAATAATTTCTTTAAACTATGGCAGGTAAGGTGTTTCCCAGACCCTTTCTTATCAGATTCTAACTAATCTTGCCTCCACAAATATAAATATGAAACTGTTTACATGTCTAGACTGAAACTACATTTTTAACTGAGAAGTTTTACTAGCAGTCAGAATAAATATACCAAAATTTGACCAAATGTCTGAAAGCTACACTCTTTTGGGTGGCAAATGAACATAGGGGAAATAAAGTGGAAGAGGAAAGGAGGTATGTATATGCAATGAATGGCATAGTCTTTTAGAAGACAGCAGAGAAACAGATTTCACCTGTATTATTATATATACAAAAAAAACCCAAAACCACAAATAAAAACATAAAACAAACAAAAAAAAACCCATCCAAAAATACCAACAAACCAACCAACCAAAAATCCACAATAGGATTTTCCTGAAAAGATGTTACTTATCTCACTATACTGTCCCTGAAAGTAAGAATAACAGGCCATTACTGCCATCAATTAAATTAAATTAGACATTGTATCTTTGTAGCATAGCTCCTTCAGCTGTGATAAGGTGTGCTGCAGCTCTGTATGGTTTCTTGCAAAGTTAGTTTAGGAAAAAGTATATGTAAGGGTACAGGGACTGTTTTACTGGGAAAATGCTTCACATGTGAAACTTTAGCGTTTGAGTTGTTAATGCAACCCTTAAATGAAATGTTTGTCCAACTGGAAATGAACCATTCATAGGAGAGTTTTTCATAGAAGATGCTGAGTGTTTCCAGTTTGATTTTAATTCAGTTGAAGTATGAAAACCCAGTTTACAGAATATGTTGAAATATCCAGTGTGGGATAACTTAGATCTGATTTTTAAAGTGTGTGTATTTTCAAGATGAAATCTAGGTTTTCAAGTCAAGCAGTTGGAAAATAAGAAATGCACAAATAACAAACATAATTTTCTGTCCAGCTGTAACTCAACCTCCTTCCTTCCAGGTTTCTCCATCCCCCCTGCAGGTGTCAGTCCATGTGGCACTATTCCACCCAGCAGTCACACCATGTCAGCTGTTGCAGTTCATCCCCTGTGCCACACAGATTTCTTAGAGTACCCTGGTGGCAACTGCTCCTCTGATGAGTACCCACCATGAGCAATCCAAAGTCATTGTGTTATACTGGGTTTTTCCTTCACTCACCAAAATAAGCTGGATAAGCTCAGCAAGAGCCTAGTCCACACAACCCTCTGGCTCATGGAAGCCAGCTCCATATTATGAGGGATAACCATGGCATAGATTTTTTTTCAGGAGCTGCTCAAACTTCATTTCTGCATTGTTTCAGTCCTTGGCCTGTGGTGTTTCACTGGGAAGATGTTCAAGAATTTTTCTTCTTTGATGGCTCATTTCCATCCAGTTTATATCTATTTGCTATACGTATGTATGTATATATAGTCATTTAGCTTAAATGGCTCTCAGATGTTCCTAACGGTTAGTTCATAGTGTATTTATGGAAAGCAGCTATATTGCTTCTCAGACTTTATTTTAGTAGGCTTAATGCAGCTCGTTTCTTCCAGTCTCTGCCATAAGGCAGTTTTTTCTGTTCTTATGTGTTTTTTGGTTTTGTTTTTTTGTTTGTTTGGTTTGGGCTTTTTTTAATTTGACACAATCTTTCTTTAACAGGAAATTTCTGCTAACTCACTTGAAGTTGCAATCCAACTAATATTTTAACAATCGCACTAATTCTGTCCAAGATATCCTAGTTGTTATACACTAGACTCCACTCAAATTCTTCACAGCTATGTTAGAGTGGTTTAGTTATCCTGTGATTGACTAATATCCAAAGCTTCTTCTCTTCTTTTGCCATTTAATTTGCTGAGTTCCAAGATCATGACAGAGAATGTTGCTCTCATTTCCAGAGTACATGTTTTTGACAAATTTCCTCTTTCTATGTGCAACTTTTAAGTTCTTCTTTATTCTCCATATATTCACAGAATCACAGAATCACAGATATTAGGGGCTGGAAGGGACCTAGAAGATCATCTAGTCCAACCCCCCTGCCAGAGCAGGATCACCTAGACCAAGTCACCCAGGAACAGATCCAGGCGGGTCTTAAGTGTCTCCAGAGATGGAGACTCCACAACCCCCCCCTGAGCAGCCTGTTCCAGAGCTCTGTCACCCTCACTGATATTGATTATGTCTTCCAGTTTTAGGACTCTAAATTCACATTTTGTTAATATCCTCTAGGTCTTTGTGCCAAAATAACTGAGGAAAATCTTAAATTGTGTTTTTTCCAAGAACAGTTCTTATATAACTCAGTTATCCTCTTCAAATTGTGTATTCTATTACAATACAAGCACTTGTGGACCTGGTACTGCCCCTTAACAACACTTAAGTATTTCTGGAAAGAGAGACTTATCTTGAGTTATAAAAGGTTTTCTGATGACTTCAGGAGTAAGATTTTCTCCCCTAAATTCACAAATAAGCATTTCCTTAGTAAAAAATCCTAACAATACAATGTGAAGTGTTTTTTGAGATAGTTGAGATGGGGTGACTATGCTGGAGACATAAACAAGACAAGAACATCAGTCATCAACAAAAATATTATTTGTAGTTGAAATCTGCAATGCTCATAAATTTCTTTAATTCCTGCTATACTTAATCTTTTAATCATATATCTCAAAACTTTTCCAGTTTTCCATCTCTGCTTAGTGAATGCAAGAGGTTTGTCAGGGATCACAAAATTTTGCAATCTTTGATTGCTTCATTTGGATTTGAATTTTAGTGTTCAGGTAAATTGAAATTTTTACAGCTTAAAATTTGAGGAGAATGAATTAATGAGAACTGCTTGTCTGACAATGAAAATGTGATCTTTGTTTCTTCCCCTTTTTACTGTAAACTGAAATGCACAGTAAAAGGAGCTTTGATATATGTCTTTCTTAATACATTTAATAAGGTAATCCTGATGAAATGAAGGAGTCATGGCAATGAATTTTGTAAAAACTGATGGACATCATTTTAGGAAAGAGAGGGAGGGAACTGCCCCTTTAGTGGATGAGGCACATCAGTGATGAATCTTCTTTCTATAGAGACATGAAACAATGAAAAAATAAGAGATGCTTTAGTTTTTATCAGAAAATCATTAATGTATGTTAGAGTAGTAAAGGCATACATCAGTCTAGATAAAGGATCAATACTACATAAAGACCCAGCTCAACTCTGAAGTGTTATGTCTATTGTTAAAGAATGCAGTAATATATGAGCTGTGTATTCCATTTATTTCTAAAGGATGACCTGTCCCTAGCAATTCTTTCTGTTCCAGTTCACTATTTAAAACTTAGTTATGACTCTATGTTACTACTAGAAAAATAATTGCATTAACTGTATCATGTAAGTTCAAATAGGTGTATATACAAACTAGTGTTTTCTGATTTTTATACAATGCTTCGATGGCAAGGGGGAACCATTATTGTAACACCTTTGGGATTGTGGAATAGCCATTACTGGCAGCAAAAGATGCATTTGTAAAGCATAAGACATTCATACTGTAGTTTCTCTAACTTGTTTTTTAGTGACCTAGATGTCTATTGGAACAGCTATAATCAAAGAAAGAAATACAGTGTAGCTGTCTTATCATACAGATGTAAATGGCTTGATAGTTGAATAAACTGATGTGGCTGTATTTATCAGTTCAAGATGACACTCAGTTTTGTAACACATGTTTGTAAGATAATGTTTTTTTCCTAAACTTTTTTTTAAACTGTAATATACAAAGAAAAATAATAAACAAAACAGCCCAGTCAGAAAAATCTCATCTTCTGTAAAAGTATTCATAAGGCGTTTTCAAGTGTCAGTCTTTGATAGCTGTATCCTGCAAATGAGGGCATGCAGTCAGGTTATGGAAAGGATTACATGCCTCAGCCCTTCCACCAGCCAAGAGACAGCCTCAGGGATCTGAAATTCCTATCCAGAGCTCCCTGAGAAGTCAGATTTCAAGCCCATTTTCCTCAAGGTTTAGCTTGAATTAAATAAAAACATTTTTTTATTATTTTTTAAGTAAAACAGCTCTTCCAGTTGCTCACTATTTTCTTGCTAATGAATAATGTTTGTTATGTCTGTATCTGAACTAGATATTAATTGTTATAGCACCAGGTAACTGCTCTTCTGGGAAGCTATGAACCCCTCTCTTGGTTTCTATGAAAACATGCTGAGACACCCCAATAAAGCATTTCAGGCTCAGTCCTTTATTAGATATTTTTGTCTGATCCTGTTCATGTGTTCACATTTGTGTTTGAATTCCCATTTGAACTACCCTGTGGTTAGTAGAGCACAATATTGTTTTAACTGTTATTCTTTATTTGAATTCCAGTTACATCCAGAAGAATCAACTATACCCATGAGCTGAGACAGCACTAGAGATGGTCTCTGTCCCATTAAGTGGACTCCATAAGGTAAGACCCTTGTAGTATCTGCTCAAGATGTATTTTTTTCCCATGTGGTCTCCTCATATCTTCATACTTATAATCTAATTTTACATTATGGTGTGAGTTCCAAAAACATGAGATAAGCTGTGTTCATCCAAAGATTGTCCTTTATGGTGCTAGGTAGTGCCCATCACCTCTCAAAATTTAAACAGTACAAAAAATTAAGCGACTTGTACATAAATACAGAGAAAATTGGTGGCAGAGACAGGAAAATGTTAGATTAGGGAAAAGTGGGGGATTCCCGACTCATGCTTGTTTCTACCACTTGCCCAGGAGCAGGCAGAACAGGCTCTCAAACTTTTGAACCTGCAAAGCCCTGCGAGGTCAAGTGAGGGAAACAGGCACTCCATAAATTATTAGTTAATATATTACCAAAGAATATGAAAAACTGTTTGTCTTAGGTGGTATGTTTTGGTAGTCTGGAAAAAACAGTAATAGTCTTTCAGCTCCAAAACCTGCATGTATTGGTGACAGCACACACACACAGAGCTATGGGAATGCAAGATTTTCATCCTTGAAATAAGGAAGAGAGCCATCCCTTTGCAAGTAGGGGAAAAAACTAATGCACATGGCTATAATCTGAGGAAATATTTCACTGTAATTTGATCTAAGAATAATTAAAAAAAAAAGAAAAAACAAAACTGAAAACAACAACAACAAAAAAGGCATTTGTTCTATTAGAACCTTGTTTACTTATTTTGGTTTTTGATTGTAGTTTGGAGGGGTTAATATAATTATGCAGCTGTGTAGAAATCTGTTGCTGTGGCACGACACTGTGGTACATGTCTGTGACTGCTGAGCATCAAACCAGAGATGCTGGCCCCCAGGCCATCTTTGCATTCCAGGAGCGGCAGAGCTGTTGCACTTTCATCCCAGTGCTGCTGAGGTGGGCTACCAGTACTGGCCACAGCCTCCTTCAAAGGAGCACAGCAGCCTGTGTCCCCTCTCCCTGAACATTTATCATGTTCTTGTTTTGGAGATGGAGGATAAAGCAGCTCAGCAGCTCCATCTTTGTACATGTGTTGCTCAGTGACCCCAGCATGGCAGGTGATATGGATAGAAAATACCACGATTTTCCAAATCTTTTCAACTTACAGGATCATAAGTGTCCTCCTGAACAACAGGTTTTTAGGCAGACCTATATTCAAGCTAAGCACACACCTAAAGGTCCAGAATTAGGCTGCCTTCTTTTCTCAACACTGAAATATTTTTATTACATCACACCATTTTTGCTTTATTTCTTCTCCACTATCAGTTCATTGTGGTAGTGAATGCAAAGATGAAAATGCCATTGCAGCTTCAGTTATTAATGGTATATAAATACAATTGATAAAATTCTGTTGGCTGCTATTAGGCTGTTTGATGGATGATGTGGAAACTGTTCTGGATCAGATCTGCCTAAGGCCAGTGTGACACTGGCAATGTTTTCACAGCCTGAAGGGCTGCCACCAAACTATTCATCTGCATGAAGAGCCATTGCCATCTTCCAGATAGTGTTTTCTTTCTGATTTTTCATCAGGCAAGAAGTTTAGTCATGGCATGTTAGAAATACAATGAATGCAATTTAGTTTAGACCCTGTGATTAAACTTAATTCCCTTCAGAAGCAGCTGCTTACACTGGTTAATTGCTCCAATCTGAACAGGGAATCTTCAGTACCTTCTGGTTGAAGCAAACAAGAGCAAATCTCATGCTCTGTCTCAGGAAGAACAAGAAAAAGATAATGAGCATCACACCTCAGATGTGACTGCACAAGCATATACGACTCTCATATGGTAATTTTTAATATGCTTTTGTAGAAAATTCAGAAATTAAGAATTTTCTTATTTTGCAAAAGAAATTGATATGTATGTACAGTGCCAAAAAAAAAAAAAGGAAAAACAAAACAAAAAATTAATAGCAACATAGTTGCTTTCACAATATAAAAAAGTTTGTGTTTCACTTAGCGTACTTTCTTGGAGTTAAACCTTCAGGTAACCAACTCCCTGAACAATGAGCCAGATCCGTAAAGAAAGAGATCATTTACAAGCTCCTGAAATTCTGTCTGATTAGCAACAGATGGTAAACACAATTATATATAAAAAAAATAATATTGCAAGTACATTTGATACTGCCTCTTTAACTTTTTACAGAGCTGCTTCATATGTCAGACTTTCCAAAGTAAGGAGTTAGGCTAGATCAGCAAGTTTGCTAGACAGGCATTCTGTAACTATATATGGATTTTAAAAGAAACTTAAGCCACAGGAGGCTTGAATAGCAATATTTTGCAGTTATGAATTGGCAACAACTAATTGAGGCTCTTTCTATGAATTACTGTGGCCAGAGATTTGAGACAGAATTGTTTTATTCAAGAGGAAACTGAACTTGAGCTTGGTGTTTTGGTTGCCCTGCGGCTGGATGTGTGGGACCTGTCTCTGCCCTGCTGTCCAGTTTCAGTGTTTCCAGCCCAAATGAAAAGTGACCTTCTTCAGAAGAGTGGTTGTCTCGCTGATCAGCTTGGCCAAGCACTGAAAATGCATTTAAAAAGTAACAGCTCTGAAGGAGATCAGTTTCTTTCTGCAAATGCTGTTGACTGTTTATAGACATATAATTAATGTTGTCTTGCACTTATGGAAACTTGGCCTTTCTACTTAGGATGGTTTTGGCTAAGGGTGTGTTCTTGCTGCTTTTTTTTAAGGAAAGAATGGCTTGTTATTTATTGCTGAGCGAAACGTCAAGCACTATTAATATTGTAGTGCTGACAGAGAAAGTATTTTCCCAGTTTTATGTTCTTTTTTCTCTTTCCATAAACAGATGCAAACTAAAATGTTTCCTACAAAATAAGGCAGTGAGTACAAAGTAGCAATGGCAGGGTTATCTTGTTGATGAAAAGACATGTTTTATTATATGTCTGCACAAGTCAAAGCATAGCAATTTCGCTAAGTTTCTGTGTAAAGGTGTTTTCCAGCAGCCAGCTTTATGCTGTATGAAGAAGACAGGTACTCAGGTATGGACTGATGAAGTAGAAAGTTTTTTGACTCCAGTCTCCCCAGCTCTTCCATATAATGCCAGTTTTTGCTCTGAGACTTACCAGCTACAAAGCCTTTTTTTATCAAGTTGCAGTAGTGCTGCCCTGCCCAGAGAATAAGAGCTCTGCAGCAGCTGGGGATACTCTTTGAGGGCCTGAACAAGATCACTGGGTCTGCATGGATGGGAATGGCTGTAATTTGTCAAGCTTAAGCAAAAAATAAGAGTTAAAGGATATATATCTTTGAAGACTCATTTAGACACGTGTGATACTGGGCATCCTCATGCCTACCCCCAGTATACTGCACAATGCATACCAAACTTCAGGGCAGACAGAGTTCAAGCCCTGAAACAGCTGACCTTTAAAGTGAAAATGCTTTGCAATCCCTGACTGGTCAAAACTGCCACAACTGAGTCAGAGAGCCATGCTGGGAAAACTGCACATGGCAGTTTTCCATTGCTATGAGAAGAATGATACAATCTCAACCCAATATTTTTTCTTTTTCCTTTTTTTTTTCTTTTTTTTTCCTTCTGGATGTTTACTGAAGATTTGCTTCTCATAGTTGATGTTTTAAACAGAGGATGATGTCACCTAAAGGGTTTTGGGTTGTGTTTTTTTTTTTTCCATGATATGAATATGAAAAATAGTCTACTCTTTATTTCTTCAGTTTATTGTTGTTTCCCATCCCAGGAGAAGTCGAACTGTGAAACTGCTAGCAGCTATCCTAACTTGCACAAATATGTGGTATGACATTATATAAAGTACTACATAAGACATATATGGTATGACAGCAACTGCAAGGAGGAAGGAGACTGTTTGTTACAGGTAAATTCTATCATTACAGTAAGGTCATCAGCCTTTAGTGAATTATATTACACAACCAGAGTTCTACAGCTTTCTTCCCTGTTCATATGAGCTTGAAGCCACAGTAGGGTAATTGAAAACATTGGTTAGAGGCAAGAAATGTAAGAAAGAATTGTTTGAGGAAATATAATATTTTAGACTAAACTGTTAAGATAAAGTAGTGTTTCCCAAAAGAAAAAGGAACTAACAAAGGAAAACAAAACAAAACAAAAGAAGCAGAAAAATTCTCATTCATTGGAAAATTAAACAAGATAAAATTAATTTTTTTAGGTTTGAAAAAAATCTATATTTTGGAATTCTATCTAAAAAAAGAGTTATTTTAGAGCTTATAATTTATGTTATTCTGGGGAGAGGCTGTCACTTTAGGGGTTTTGGCCAGAACTTATTGCTGCAGGGTATTATTTATAAGAAGAGCTTGTAGGTGAGAAGGAGTAAGAAATGGCATCAGGAGATAGTAAGAATTGTAACCAACAACCTCATGGAACACCAGTCTGGTTTTGCACTTTTTACATTCCCAGCACTTAGGTGTACGCAGGGGTTAATCTGGTTTGGACTTCATGCCTCCTTTTGGGCTGAGTAATGGTAAGGCCAACACAAAATCCATGATGAGAGGTGGTTGTGCACCCATTTAGTAGATGGCTGCAATATCAGAAGCTCAGTGGAAAAGACAAGCAGCATAAGTAAAATGGCTAGCTCCTAATAGAAATAAATCCTAGTGAGTTCTATTTATGGGTTTCCTAGACTTCATTCTTTCCAAATCCAGAAAATCCACCCTGACTGTGTCATACCAAAGCACAGGATTACTCTAACCCAAAGACCTCTTAAAAGATTGTATTTGTAATGCTTAATTTTCCTACATAGAAAGTACCAGAGAAATAATCCTGTTCAGACTCCTCTGTGGTGTATTGGAAAAAGCATACATGCCTGTTTTCAGAAGTGGTCTCAGCCACTTTGAAACAGGGATGTTTTTTCAGTTGTTACCTGTTAGACCTGTTGTTAAAAATTGCCTTTTTCCTCTCAGGTATTTTGTTTTAAAGAGCATAAAAGTCAAAAGCACCGGGGTTTTGACTGAAAAAGGTTTTGGTGGGGTTTCAGTAGCATGATTCTGGCTCGGTGAGATGTAGAGATTTAATTTTCCTTTAGGTTCCTTGGGAACCTTCTATAAACACTTTAAACTTAACAGGCTGCTTTCTTTAACCTGCTTGGTTCCTTGGTGTGTGCTCTCAACAAAGACTTCCTTGGGTTTTTATCACTTCATCATTGCTCCTGCTTCACTGACAACAGCTGGTGATAAAAGAAATCTCCAGGTACAATGAAGCTCCCCTGCTCCCTCAGTGCTTCTGTGATACAAACTGCTCAGATATTTTAATTCCATAGTGGCTGTGGTTAAAAACAAACAAACAAAATGAACAGATGGAAGACAAAATGCTTAACCTTGCCCTTGTTATCATCCCTGCAATGTACTTCCAGGGAGGATGCTTTCACCAATTCCAGGCTAGCTTGATATCCTGGGTGTCTGTCCGTCCGTCTGTCCTGTCCCCCCCCACCCCCGTCGTCCCCCACCCCCGACCCCATACTGGGGCAGACCTTTGGTTTTAGTTTGAAAAGGTGTTTGTAGCTGTGTTAATATAAAATGGCTGTGGTTGCCAGTGCAGTTTCAGGAGCCAGCTGTGAACTAGCCAGCTCAGTATTTGCTTGCAGTGTAGCCTTTACAGTCCAGAACTCAGGGCAGTCTGCAGTGTCATGAAGTTAGGTAAATACCTGGACATTTATCTTCATCTGACATCTGGCCACAAATAGCTGCTATCAGTACTCCTGAGATAATGAATCTAGAAGCTGTGCGTGTGTACCCAGTTCATTATGACTGTTGGGAACAACATCAGTAATCCCACAGAATTCCCCAGCATGGAGCCTGAATCTCTGATTTATCAGATAACGGCTTTCAGTCTCCAAAGTTATCATTCTGATAACTCTCCTGAGGATTAGGATTTATACCTTCAACAAGCAATTAGGTAGAAGGGCATTTCTAGTTTAACTCCTGATAGCAGTTTGGGTTTTTTTTCTGTAAACGAATGTGTTTCTTNGTGCTCTCAACAAAGACTTCCTTGGGTTTTTATCACTTCATCATTGCTCCTGCTTCACTGACAACAGCTGGTGATAAAAGAAATCTCCAGGTACAATGAAGCTCCCCTGCTCCCTCAGTGCTTCTGTGATACAAACTGCTCAGATATTTTAATTCCATAGTGGCTGTGGTTAAAAACAAACAAACAAAATGAACAGATGGAAGACAAAATGCTTAACCTTGCCCTTGTTATCATCCCTGCAATGTACTTCCAGGGAGGATGCTTTCACCAATTCCAGGCTAGCTTGATATCCTGGGTGTCTGTCCGTCCGTCTGTCCTGTCCCCCCCCACCCCCGTCGTCCCCCACCCCCGACCCCATACTGGGGCAGACCTTTGGTTTTAGTTTGAAAAGGTGTTTGTAGCTGTGTTAATATAAAATGGCTGTGGTTGCCAGTGCAGTTTCAGGAGCCAGCTGTGAACTAGCCAGCTCAGTATTTGCTTGCAGTGTAGCCTTTACAGTCCAGAACTCAGGGCAGTCTGCAGTGTCATGAAGTTAGGTAAATACCTGGACATTTATCTTCATCTGACATCTGGCCACAAATAGCTGCTATCAGTACTCCTGAGATAATGAATCTAGAAGCTGTGCGTGTGTACCCAGTTCATTATGACTGTTGGGAACAACATCAGTAATCCCACAGAATTCCCCAGCATGGAGCCTGAATCTCTGATTTATCAGATAACGGCTTTCAGTCTCCAAAGTTATCATTCTGATAACTCTCCTGAGGATTAGGATTTATACCTTCAACAAGCAATTAGGTAGAAGGGCATTTCTAGTTTAACTCCTGATAGCAGTTTGGGTTTTTTTTCTGTAAACGAATGTGTTTCTTCCCTGACATCCTTCCAGTTCTCAGAAATCACTGGATTCATGCCACTATACCCATCATTTCAAAATTCAGTTGTATGTTTCATTTCAGGCAGCACCCAGGATCACAGAGAAATCTGCCATATTTAAAGTATATATGCAATTACAAGACAGCTTCCCACTGCTATCTAGGAAGAGTAAGTGTCCAAGAAAAATACAGCAAGAATAGTACAGCTTGATCTTTGTTAGTTCATATCTTCAGAGTCACGTAGTTGACGTGCAGCATGCAGCTGGACCTAAATAATGATGAGATCCATCAAACTGAGGTCCTTTCTTCTTCCAGAGTCATATGCTAACTGTCCTGGAACAAATATCCATAGTAAGGAGAATTATAAAATAATCATTTAAGGAACTTAAGCAAGTAGAGGAGCAACATCTGTGCATCATGTGCTGCATGTAGTGCAGGGAGAAAAGAACCTAACAATTCAGAAGAAATATAAGTAATAAAAATAGTGAACCTCATCCCACCCTTAATTAGAAGCCACTATATTTTTTTCTTGGATAAATGCAAAGACGAAAGGGGAAGAAGAGCTGTTCAACTTGTTTCTCCATGGCTTATAGCAGTAAACCTTATCTTTATGAGGGCTGACATAGTGCTGGGAAGGACTGGAGAGCCCTAAACCCCACCTGCTATGGAAGAGGCATTGAGGAATTTCTGGACTGCATTTTGATGCCTAATGCTCAGTTCTAAAACCACAAACTTTCAGCACCCCTGTTTTCTGATCATTGCACACTTAATGAACTATTACAAGTTGCATCAATGGGAACAAAAATTCTCCTCTCTGTGTGTGCTGAGTACCTTAAAAGGTCCTTTAAGCTCCCATCCTGCTGAAACATTTCCCACAGAGTAGCTCTGAATGGTTTGAAACCATTCTCCAAGGTTCTTTCCTGTTTAAGAGCAGGATGTGGCTGCTAAAGTTTTGGCTGGTCTATGAAGGCATTTGAGGTTTAGGTCAGCATGGTCCAACCAGCTGCTTTGACCACAGGGAGATCTGGCCCACTGCCCTTCTCCTGGAGAAGACAAGGAACAGCTGCTTGAGCTGCAAATGCAAATGGGGCTGCTGAAGGCTTCCTTCTGCATCAACCCAGACATCAAGCAGCAGGAGTGATGGCTTTGGACTGATGTGGGAGCATCTGGACAGCACAGATGGCCCCATGACTCGTAGGTGGCGGCAGCCACAGAAGCTGGAACATAGTCTACTGGTGGGGGATAAAGGCTGTAGTTAAAGTATGAAACTTTGGTGAATTGGAGATCTGGGGCAGTGGCATACTGAACTACAAGCCTTTCAAATTGTCAGAACTCTGGCACTACAAGCCTGGGCCTATATGTATATATATATATATGTGTGTGTGTGTGTGTGTGTGTGTGTATAGAAGAGATTCTGTTATATAGAGTGTTTTTAGCTGAGTGCATGGCTAAGAATAAGTGCAAGGAATGGATTTAGTGGCAAGCAATGTCTGAACATTTTCTTGTCCTTAGCTGGGGGAAGTTTACTTTAAAATGAGGAGATATATGTGGTTTTAATATTCCATAGAGATGTCAAGGCAGAACGATAAGTCCTTTTCTTTTTTCTTTCCTGGTTTAAACTTAATGGAAAGGGTAAGGAAAATATTTCAGCTGTACAGCTACAGCCATGCTTCTAAGTGGTCTGCTGCACAGAGCAGCAGGGACTCTGCTCATGCTATACCAACAGCATAGATCCACACACAGCCTTGGTACAGAAGTCACAGTTTCCCTGTGGTTATGAGGAATTACACTGCCAAGATCCCATTGCTAAATACAGTCCACAAAAGTCAAAACTTATACATAAAAAAAGCCACTGACTAATCCTTGCAAAAACCAGTAAGATAAAATGTATGTGGTGATATATGTGTTCTATAAGGGGATGAGACAATAAAAAGACAGAATGTGTCAGTGCCTATAAAATAGTCTTAATGCCCCAAAACCTATGAATTGCTAATTCTAGTGCTTCCCTGGATGTCATGGTATTTTCTCAAGGAGGTAACCAGCCTCCTATGCACCAAGGGCAAACCAGATTTCCCTGCTAAATACACCAAATTGCATACTGGATCAGGTTAGGCATGAATGGCAATATTAATATTATTCTAGATTAAAATATGTTGCAGGAATCACATTCTGTCTGATGAAAGAAGCATTTAAAACTGATTTTAAGCCCAGAGTAAGTGCCTGAACACTCTGCAGTGAGACAGTCTGCCAAGGCTGCCCCTCTCTGTGCCAAACAGAGGCTGCGTTTGTTACTTAGCTGGGGGCAAGAGCTGCCTGGGACCTGACACAGCAGCAGTGAGAAGCTGGGAGGGAAGTAAAAGAGGTATTACTATTCCTACTTACACCTACTTTTGATTTTGCATATTTATATGGGCCTTTAAGCAGTTTATAGTTGGCCCAAGCACAGCAAGAACAGATCAAGCAAGCAGCTGGACAAAGCCTTGTATTTCTGATTGATGCCATCATAGGAGCATCCAAGATTGAATTCAAGTGGGCCCAGGGATCCAGAAAAGCTTTTAGGAAAGATTTCTCACTTTTTCATGTCTGAGTAGTTCAAGTAGCAGAAACCTTGGATATTGGTTTGTTAGTCCATTACACTACTGAAAGGCAATGTTTTGATTATATTGAATAGCTGTCAGCCTTAAAAGTTGTTTAACACTTTGAACTGTTGATCTTTTACGTGGACTTGTTTCCTGAAAGAAAATATTGAGCTAAAACTCACCATTAAATCAATGACAAAAAGTCACTTTTCTGACATATATTCTCTTTGACCTTTGCTAATTTGCAGTCTTCTCTGTACATGCTTGTCTTTATAATCTTCATAGTTATTGTGAGAAAATGCTATTTTCACTTTTTTTTCTGGCTTATACTTGTCTATGTTTTTCTTCTGATATGATCAGCTTCTACTATTACATGTGGTTTAAATAGAAAAGACATGGTGGTAAAACAAAATTTCTATGATTATTTTGTGGGTTACCCTTAAATTGACCATTATAGCTTCAGAAGCCTAGAGCAATTAGTGGGATAGGGAAAAGGGCTGAGATGCCTGCAGGGACACAAGGTCAACACATAACCAGCCCTCAGAAGAAGACCCATGGTGACTGAAACTTGCTACCTCACATGGGTGACCCATTGGTTGGAATGGCTGTACTGAAAATATCTCCTCAAGACCCTTGTCTTGTGAGGTCTCAGAATAGATTAGCCTGACAAGTTTGTTAGGACTGTATATGAACACAGGTAAGTACCTGAAGGTGATTGTTATATCACACTATACAACAGGAGGACCAGAAAGAGGAATATTCATTGCCTGTTTTTTCAAAGTAATACTTATGCTTTTAAATGTGTCTGCTCTAAACTATTTGGAAAATTGATGGAAGAGGCCACGCATTCCTGCTCTATCCTTCTGGTCGGCTATTGTTGCTACTACCTGCAGATTTAATGCTGGAAGCTTAATTATGAGGGCTCTTCTTTGGAAGAAGAGTGGGAGGGGAAGGAGAAGCACCCCCATAGCTGTAGACAGGCTCCATCTGCTCCCAAGGCTGCTGGCACTAGACAGCACACGTTGCAGTTGTTAAACCCATGGAGGTGTTCTCCTTGTGGGTTGCACTTGTAGAGGACATGTTATCAACCCTCTCTTCCAGACCTCCAAAAAGTTGTCAGAGCATTGTTTTAGTTTGGTTGAACCTTCTTAGAGCTCCAAATAGGAAAGTGGTTTAAAGGCCTCTGAAGCTGCCCTACTGTGAAACAGAAGCATTTATTCTAGTACCAGAGGAAAGCTGCTTTTCTTCATGCTTCTGCATACTGAGGTCCTTCAGCAAATTTATGCTCAGGCATCATCTGACTAACCCTGGAGGAAACCCTTCCATGACTGCTATGGCACTACATAGCTTGTCTTGGGTTTTCCAGAGCCCCGGCAAGATGGTCCCTAGGGAAAAGCAAGTTGATCAGCCGACACAGGCTCTAGGAACATAAACCCCGGTGAGATTAAAGTACCAGAACAGACTGATTTGTGAGAATAAACATGGTATTCAGAGGCCATGAATGCCAGCAGCAAGGCTGGGCCTTTCTCATCCAAGGCAACCAAGCTAGAAGAGCTGTAATATCTCCTAAACCAAAATTAGCCCACAGACTTTATTCAATCCAGCTTCTTTCCATTCAAGTTGATCATATGTCTTTGCTTCTTGACCGTAACTGTGAACACAGGCGGGTAGTGTTCCAGCAGCTCTACAGAGCAACACAAGCACTCTGGTTCAAAGTCAGTCACAGCAAACAGCCATGCTGGAGCTCCATATCAAGCTGTAGAGGCAAGTTTTACCTGTGCCCATTGTACCCTCCACAGAAGGGCCTTCAGAGTCACAAGCAAATTATCTTGAATGCTGGTTCCTAAGCCATGCCATTCTGAATAAAAGCCATAAATTGTAGCAGGAGGCATAAATTCCTTATCGATATTCTGCACCAACCTCTGGCAAGGGAGAATAGTGCAGTGTTAGGGCTGCTGAATGAGTGCTCTGTGTGCAGCGAGTCATTAAAAAACCTGTGGAACAGTCATCCATGACTGCACAAAAATAAATATAGAACTGACTGTAAATAGTGCCCCTTCACCTGCTTCTTCATGTAGAATTTTATAAGAATGTTTGTTAAAGGGATTGATTTTTGATATTTTTTTTTAACATGAAGATTTTGGTATATTTCAATTGAAACCATATGCTTGGTCTTATGCTGCTCAAATAGAAAGTCAGTCTACTTTTAAATTTAATACAATGTTAAAAACACCAACATAAAAACCTGACTGAATGTGTTAGGATACAAAAAAGGACATTTTCCAACTCCTAAGAAACAGATCTGGGAATGCAAGTGAGTTTTACTACAGAAGCATGGTTCAATTTATTATTTATTTGCTATATTATGAATGGTATGGGAGAGAGGAGATTAAACCAGTTAAATCCTAGGAGGTGTTTTTTTGTCATTTTCCATCTTCTCTCACTTTTACCTGCATCAAGGATACTATTTCAGACTTATCTGAGTCAGGGAATAGGAAGGCTAAGCTATTGCTGAGACACATACCTAAGATTAGATGTATAAATCAGAAAATGCCATTCCTATAAAGGTGGCAAGACTGGAAATTTTATAGTGTAGAATCTAGTTAAATTCTTGGGGACCCAACCTAAAGAATAGGCCTGCTGAAATTCTGCTTACAGAAAATACAGAGATTTTCAAGATCATGCCTCAAATGAATACATCATATCATGGGACTGCAAATGCTTAGCATCTATATCAGTGGAGTGGAAATTACATCAGTGTTTCCTCACCAGACTCCTAGACTTCTTTCAAGGTTTTTATTCAAATTCTTTTTCAACCCTGCCTGAGCATAGCATGTCAGGCTTTAAGTTTTTCCACTTTATAAGAGAGGGAGAGAAGGAAAGAGAAGAAGAGTTTTGTGTTTTTTTCAAATTCCTAAAATAAATCTTATTTTACTCCTAATAGGTTAGAGGCAAGGAGAATGGGTTATCCTGAATAATTTGTGAACTATATTTCTGTAACATCTGCAAAATAAATGTTTTCACACGCAGCCTTTTCATGTTCATGTAGAGCATTAAATGTTACACAGAAAGGACTGAAAATCAAATCAACATTTTAACAGCACGATACGCTGTCTCTGTAACAAACCACATTTGCAGTAATGGGAAAACTTCTCCATGTGCTGGCCAATGATGAGGCTTTTTTAAAGTGTTTTCATTTCCACTGAGGAAGTACTGTTATTTCCAATTCAGGAACCTTGCTGAAAAAAATTCTATTGATATCCCTTTTGGGGTTTGAGGTTTTCATCAGCAGATAGAAGCCATACTAGTATAATACCAGTAAATATTCATCCCTCTTCATCTCTGTTTTTATTTCTTCTCTTCTTGGGAAGCATCCCTATGCATCACTTATATTTTCAAAAATAACTGAGAAATATCCTCAGTTTTAAGCTTTAAGCAAATTAGGTTTACATAAAATAAACCAGCACCCACTACAGAGACAGGCTGTGGCAAAATCTTTTTTTCTGCCAATGTTGAGCTCATTTTGTTATTGGCTGAAGTTGAAGGAGATTCAACACTAATTGTATATTCTTCTGATATAACCAGCCTGACAGACTCTTTCTATTAGTTGTATTCAGGTTCATCCTCATACCCTATACTTCCTATAGCTACTTGTAATTTTTTGAATTCAGTTTTTTTAATTGCTTATTCAAGAGGAGACAGTGCTAAAGGTCTTGGAGGACTGCCATTTAAGCATTTAGTATTATACCTACAATTAGAAATTATACACACATACTTGTTAGCCCCGTGTTTAGACAAGTTATCTTTATATAAAGCTGTAGAACAGTTCACAGCAGGAAGATAGAAACCAGCAGTCAGAAAATAACATACCTAAAGCCTGTGGGGCCTTTAGGACCATATAACATATATCTGTTCTCCAAATTAATGGCCATTTACATCTGAAACATTCTGATGCTGTGAAGTTCTCCATCATACAAAACAGAACTAGCAAATGCATGTGAGCAAAGAACCAAAGATGAAGCGCTGTGTGTAGAGGGAATCCAGTGCCAAGCTGCATATTTGCTATCAGTTTATAGGCAATTTCTGAACTGGAGGCTGATCCTGATGCTGTTACATAAGAGATTACGTGGAGTAAATTCTGCAGTTCTTTACAGTAAAGTAAACCTAACGCTGCTCTGTGGAAAAACAATGGCTTTACCAGAGAGATCATGCTAAGTATTTGTAAAAAACAGTATCAGTATGCTGCTGCTTTTTTGTTTGTTTGTTTTCAGCAGTTTTACCTCATTTTTATGCAAAAGGAAGTTTTAAATGCTTGAGCAGGCATAGAGGGTAAAATACTGTCATGCTGAAATCAATGGGCCTTTTGACAATGCCAGGATTTCAATGAGGGCCTTTGTGGGAGCATGCCACAAGGAGCAGCTGTTTCTTGGATGCATCCCAAAGGCTCCCTAGATATCTGATCTCATACAACTACCCCTATGGGTTCTCAGCAGAAAATGCGACATTCAGCAGAAAACAGCTTTCTCTCCTCCCTGTTCTCTCTACTCTGCATTTCCGCTGTTCCTAAGAAATTCAGTTCTGTACTCCTTTGGTATTATTGCTCTCCAAGATAATGCTAGATATTACTTTGGAAAACTCTGAAACTGATTCTTATGTTGTTATTTCAGGCATTGGTGTGGTGGTTTTGCTGCTGTTAACTGAAACAAAAATATTGGACTCTTCAACCCAGGTTTTGATGCATAAAGGTAAATGTTAGTTTCAATGTGTGTCTCCAAAAAAAACCAAAAACCTTCATTTGTATGCGTGTGGTTTTATGGGCAGTTTTAGGGTATTCAGATTATCTCAATGAAGCCTTAAGATTTCACATTTTACATGTGATTTTGGAATGAATAATGGCTACTCATGCATAGTACTGTTCTGTCATCATGAGCCTACATATTTTCCATTGTTTGATGCTTTTCAGTTAAAATCATCTTTAAATTTAGAAGCTTATTTTGTTGTAATCCTTAACCATATAGGTATTGCCTTGGATCAGGCTATTGCATATCTTTCAGCAAGTTCCAGCTTTTACCAAAACTTTGCTACTGAGTCACCAAGGCTACAGATCCCATATTGCAGACTTTCTTCAGAAGCAGACATTCCAAGTGTGTTACTTGTGGAGAGACTATTTTGATGGGAAATTTAAATAAAACTTGGATAATGCATTTTGGATTGAAAACAGCAGAGGCAGGGAGTCAGCAGCTATAGCAAGGAGCAACAGACACCTCTTAGTCTCTTAATGTACGAAGAGATGGAGAAAAAGTATTTCTTAAGGCTGATTTTTTTTACCCACTGTGGCACTAGTGAAAGTATAACCATGCTGACAAAGCTATAGCTGAGTGATTTACAGTATGGTTCTTCCATGAAGAGACCTCAAAAGTGGAGTCCACCACAGCCCTAGTATCAGCCAAACCAGCCAACTGGCAGTAACACCAGCTGGGTTGGAAACTGATGTGAAGTACTATGGCTAGCAAAGAATTGGGAACCAAATAAAATATTAGGTGAAACGAGAGCATCCTGGGAATAAAATTGTTTGAAAGAGCCCCTGTTGGCAAACATGGACTAAGGACAAACGCCAAGCAGACTCAATTGAATAAGATTTAAACCTTTTATAGAAAGTTGAAGCACAAAAGCTCAGCCTAATCCAACCTATTTATATGAGGGTTTTCTGAACTTAATTACAAATTGAAAATGTTTCCAAATGTGTGGAGTGTTTCTGTTTGGACAGCTTGTCTAGCCTGGGCTCTCAGCAGTTCTAAAGAAGCTGCCTGGACTCTGCAAACATTGCTCACCTTGAGGTGTATATGCACATGTTTTTATCTGACTTGAGGGCTTGGTGAGACTACTTACTTCAAAGCAAGTCAGGTTTATTTTTTGCTCTTGTCTTTGTGTTTGTTAGCTTTATGACCTCCTGCACTTACATAGAGTGCTTCAGCAGGCTTTAAAAGCAAATACTTGGGAATGCTGATAGGACAGGTTATGAAGTATTAAAAGGCCATGCTGACAGTGAGAACTCATATACTGTGCTGCTCTGTTATGTTAAAGAGCTTGGCCATGTAGTTAAGCCTGTCACAGCTCCCAGGAACCTACCAGCCTACCCATTGGTAACAGGGGCACCTGGGAACAGAATCAGCAGACATGCACCAAAGCCAGATATGTGAAGATGCACATATCTGGAGCCTCACATGGATCTGCAAGTGAGTGAAAGAACAGTTTGTGGAAGAGCAGCTGGTCACTAGAGCAGCTTTTTGCATCATGTGTGCTCATAGACAGGATAGTTTGTGATTACAGAATGAAGCGCTGTGAGGAAAGAGGCTCAAGACTCAGTGTTTGAAACGTGTCTGAAGCATAAGAAATGGTATAGTCAAAATCCCCTGAGCCCCATAAAGCTGTAATCTACAATGCCCAGCATAATGGTGAAAAAAGCAGAGATACCAAAATAGGCATCTGGCCTATTTCCCAATAAGCTTAACTGTAAGCATTATTTACAACAAGCAGAGTATCAAGATGATAGTTAAAATATTTACATTAAAGAGGTGTTACAAATATTTCTGCATGAAAAGCCCTCAGGAACAGCAGTGGGAGTTTTAGCTCTGCATGACTGCAAGATTTGGTGCAATGTCTGCTAGCTGGAGATTTTTTCCATGAGAAAAGAAAGATTATGTGAAAGGAGCTGGTAACTTTACAGACCTTTTCTTTGCACAATCCCACCTTGCTTTAACAACTTTAAAGTAGTAAAGACAGATTTATACTAGTTCTGTGCAAGGTTTGATCCTGCTGTAGTCTAGCTACTGGATTCACAGAGAATATTGTTTCAGAAAAAAGAAAAGCTTAAAATTTTACATAGACAGCCCTGTAGGATGAACAGTATTTGGATTTTTCTCAAATGCATTTGATGTTTCATTTAAGAGCAGATTTTGCATTTAATTTCCCTACCTTTACCCTATTAAGTTTTATTGCATTTCACCTTATATGTGAACCTGTATGTTTTTTTCTATTTCAAGATTTTAATTGGTGGCAAACTGAGAGGCCTGATCGACTACACCATGTGTGGAGCTATGCGAAATCCCTCTCCCCTGCACTCTGTGCTTGCTGTAAACGTGAAAATGAAGACTATTAGTCAATGAGTAATTTCTAAAGGGAAAATGAGAAAAGGTGAGCAATTCCAGCTTTGGGGTGTTGTACGTGTTGAGGGGAGAGAGGTGTGCACGTGTCCCCCACGCTCCCCTGTGGGGAGGGATACCCGGGGGCGGTGCCCGCAGGGACCCAGAAGCCGATGCCCGGGGCGGGGGCGGCTCAGCCCGGCCCTGCCGGCGCGGGGGCCGCTTCCTCCTCCGCGGACTGCCCTGCTTTTAAGGGCGGTGCGCCGACAGCTGGCCCCAGAGCGCCGCTGATCGCGCTGCGCTACCGGACCCAACCTGGCCGAGATCGCAGCGGAGCCGGGAGCGGCGGGCGGTAGAGCCCCATGGGGCGTGGGCGGCTTGGGCGGGGGCAGCGCGGCGCCGGCCGGCCCTAGGCTGCCCGCCGCGGCCAGCCGCAGCATGTCGGCAGCGCTGCGCCTGCTGTGGCTGGGCAGCCTCTGCAGCCTCTGCCGCGGGTACTTCGAGGGCCCGTTGTACCCTGAGATGTCTAACGGGACCCTGCACCACTACTTCGTTCCCGACGGGGATTACGAGGAGAACGACGATCCCGAGCGGTGCCAGCTGCTCTTCAGGGTGAGCGAGCAGCGGCGGTGCGGGGCGGCGGCGGGCGGCGGGCTGAGCCTGCGGGAGGAGCTGACGGTGCTGGGCCGGCAGGTGGAGGACGCGGGTCGGGTGCTGGAGGGCATCGGCAAGAGCATCTCCTACGACCTGGACGGGGAGGAAAGCTACAGCACCTACTTGCGCCGAGAATCAGCCCAGATCAGCGACGCCTACTCCAGCTCGGACCGGTCGCTGAGCGAGCTGGAGGGCAAGTTCCGTCAGGGACAGGAGCAGGGGGGCCGGGAGGAGGCCCGACTGGGCGATAGCTTCCTGGGGCTGTTGCTGCACGCCCGCGCCCTGCTCCGAGAGACCCGCCACATCTCCAGCGGGCTGCGGGACAAGCACGACCTTCTCGCCCTCACCGTCCGCAGCCACGGCGCACGCCTCAGCCGCCTCAAGAACGATTATCTCCGGGCCTGAACGGGGACTCCTGCCCCGCTGGGACGAAGGGGCTTCAACCGGCGCCAGCAGCCCTGCCGCCAGCCTCCCGGCAGGAGCCGGAGGTCGCAGCGCTGGGCTCTGTCTTCAGCCTGGAAAAACTTATTTATTGCGTTTGACTTCCTACGTCAATAGCGCGTTTCTATAAACAAAGAGGTTAGAGGTATGTTTAAGTTAACGTCTTGTATTTAAAAAATTACCCCGTGCTATAGCGTTCATCTTTGGTTACAGAGCACAGTAACTTTCTCATCTCCAGTACCCCGTCATCAGTTTGTATCTCGCCTGTTCTGCTGTGGATCACCTGCCTCGAACGTGGATAGACTGCAGTGCCCACTAGCCGCGTCTGGACTCGTGTGTATCTGATGCTGAAATTGCTTTTGTTGTTGCTCGTTCAGGGGGAGACCTCTGGTTCTCTATTAACTTCCTGAACCTTTTGTAACGATATGTATTCTGAGCACGTTTAAACATTGTTTTACTACGTGACATAAAGCTGTGATTTTCATTTGTGTTTTTAAAGATGGGAACTATTCTGGCAGGATTTGTACTCTTCCAGGCTTGCTTATCTGTGACTCTGAGCTATCATAACCCCCAAGAGCCAGCCAAAAAGGCTTATGTCAGATCCTGAGAATGCTGATGCAAATTTTCATAGTAAGAAGGAGTCCTAGTGGTGATTGTTTCAGAGCCCAAATTTGAGAGCCAGGTTTCTATTCATGTTTCTGAAGTGGACAAAAAGGTTTTGTCTGTGCCAGCACAGTGACATTTCTTGTTGGTGCCTTTGTACTTTTGCTAGCTAAGCTATTAATAAAATTATTTGTGCTCCTAGACAATAGCAGAAGTGCCTAGTGGGAATGAGGTGGAAGATTATTTGGGTTTTTAGACTAATTGTCATTTGGGGGTAATGAGGCTACTAGTTACAGATACTGCAGGCAGAATCATTGTTTGGTTGGAATAAAGTTCATATGTTGTTTTAATATTTGAAAGCAATTGTTTTAATAAATATTTGAAAGCACTTTTATTGTTCTGCTTGAGATGCTCTTGATTTAAAACATGCTGTTGTAATATGTCTTTTCGGAAAAAAAACTGTGAGTATGTAGAGCCTGCCAAATGAAATAACTTGCTTTTTAGTAAAAACAAATAAAAAATTACAGCCTCAAGAGGTTAGCAAGTTTCATTAAATGTAAGGGTAGGCAGAATTTTTGGAGCTTGTATGCCTTTTCAAGAAACCAGCAACCTCGTGGCAAAGGAAGAGAAGCTGATGCACATTTGAGATCAAATCTTGTTAAACCTGCTCACATTCAGCTTTGCTTTGGTGTGCAAACCTTCCAGTTTGTACATTACTCAGTAGTGAAGTGGGTCAACATAAGTCATGTGGAACCAGAGCACTGAAGACGCTGGAAGTTTCTGATGTGCTTACAGAACCTCTGGACCATCCAGGTAGCTAAATTTTGCAAAAGGCAGTCAGGTGTACCTCCTAGCAGGATACTTTAGATGTCAGTTTGCACCCAGTATCTTTGAAGATCTGCCTGAAAGAAAAAAAATAAAATCTTAGTGCTTGACTTCAGAGCAACTACATAGTGCTGTTTTCAACTAAGTTGTCAAGCTAGAAGGTATGATAGGTTCTAGCTCTTAAAATTAATTTATTTCTGATACTTAACATTACCACTAGGGTTCCATATAAACACAACTGAAAAGGGCCATTTAAGTCTTGTCTTCCCACTATCTTGGCAAGCGTATAGCATTTCTGGAATGGACCAAGCTCTAGAAGTGCCAGATGATTTAATTCATGTTCAACCTCTCCTTTTCTTCTTTGTTTAAGAGTAGGTGCCAACAATGTCACACAGTTTTGCTGATGTCCAGATGCTTCTTAAAAGGAGTTTTCGTCTCTGCTTACCTACTTTCTGAGTCATTGGTTATAACATGGATTGTAAACATCAGTAAAGAAACTGAAGAAAGAAAATGACAGGTTAATGTTTGTTTGGTTTGGTTTTTTTGTTTGTTTGTTTAGCCGTATAAGAATAGTATTCAAATCCTAATAGGAAAATAGTAGTAGTAGTGTAAAACACAGCTCCTCAAATATGCTTTAAGCAGCTTGGCTACTCTGCATGGGCGAACTTTTAGTCAAGCTCAAACTCTCCCAACATACACAGCATACCAAGAGAATAATTCTTTGCAGAGTGCTTGCTTCTCAAAGCACGAGGTTACATGACCTAGGAAGATGTACAGTATAACTCATTTTATTCAATACACTGACTGTAAGTTGTCATCCAATGAAACAAAAACATGGTTGCTTCAAATCCACAGTCACACATAAATATTTTGATAAATATCTTGATTTATGTTTCAGCTAAATAAAAATATTTTTACAGTTTAAATGGAAACAAAAAATTCTGCTCTCTACCATTGATTATAACAGGCTTTAAATGTTCGCTTGCAAAACAAAAATGTGTACATCTGAGTCTGGTCTGTGCTTAAGTTCACATGTTTAATAAAAAGAGTAAATCGTATGTGGGTTTGATGAAGTCAGTACAAAGCTCTTTTAGGACATTCAAATCTTCTAGTGTTTGATTTACATCATTTCAGGTGGTCTAAGTAAATTTATATATTAAATGTGTCCATTGAATCTACCAATTTTGAGTCAAAGCTGATACACTAAATGGCCTTTATAAATCTGTAGTGCCTGCAAGAAATGTGTGTTTAGTGATTTCAGCAGTTTAAAATTTTAAATTCAAAATAGTTCTGTATTATTTGAAAACTATATTGCAGTCATCTTTGCAATCTTTTATTTCTGCTGCTTTTGCCTTTTTTAATTTACTTTTTAATATATTTTAATTAGAAAATACTAAGATCCTCTGGTTTTATGCAGCCTATTTCAAGTAGTAAAAGCTTTTTTACATTGAAATCTCTGTAAGGATTTTTAAGCAGAGAGCTTTAAAAGTATGATTGTCAGGACCTATTCTGACTCAATAGCTCCTCCTGTTGCAAGTATTTTATCACGTTGGGGATTTTTTATTTTTTTTTTTATGCAGAAGTTTGAACTTAGATTAAGCTGACTTTGTCTTTTTTGTGGTATTCTGGAGATTTTCAAAATATTAAGTGATTTCTGAATTTATTAAATAGCTGATGGTACTGAAGAGCAGATGACAATGTTTGTTGAAACAATAATCAAGTAACACAGCTGGAATAGTTGTAGAGCATTTACTTAAGTATTCTTTGCCACTCAGTCTGTGATTTAACTCATCAAGAGTCAAAGCAAAGCATTAAGAGACACACCTCCTGTCCTCTCCAGGTAGATTACTTTTGAAGGCAGGGCCCTGCTGGGGACATTCTCACATCTACTGGTATGTCCATGGAGAGGAAGAAGCTCAATGCGAGCACAGAACAAACTGGTGCTGTCTCATATCAGCACCAGTAAAAGCTTAGAAATATAAAGCTGGGCCTACCTTGTGACAACTCAACAGCTAAGTACTTTGGGAGGGTGGGGGCGGAATGTGTGCAAATTGTGGCTTTCTAAATTGTAACTTCCATAGTTTCACAGGTTAACCTGCCCAGGACCATCCTGAGAAACAGAGATGTGGAGGGATGCATTCAAAAACGTGGTAAGCCTCACAAAAATCCTGTGTGTGCCAGACTGGGCGCATGAATTTTCTGAATTTGAGTTGTTGCTTCTATAGGCTGTGATGTGCTCAGATGCCCATTGCCAAGTTGTGTTCCCTAGAAGCAAAAAATATACTTGCCTTAGTCAATAGAAACAACCTGGTGAGTCACAGCAAGAGCATCAGCTCTGGTTATAATCCTTCATAGAAAGCATTTATTTTGTGGAGAAATTCTATTGGGTGCCTTTGCTGCTGTTGGTGTAGCTGTTTATTTAGGTGGGCTACATGTTAATTTACCAGATTCTTGCTCATGTGTGTTGGATATCACTTTTGTGATTGGTAAAGAAGTTTTCAGGTAACACTGAAGTGTTGTTGAGTGAAATGTATTTGACAGCCATGATTCCTGAAGTAATCCTGATGTTCTGTCCTGATATGTTCAATATCTAGCATTTTTTTGTCTTTCAAAATATATTTTTACTTACAGCCCACTGGGGAAATTTATTTTCTGTTTAATCTTTGGTGAGCCATTAGCAAAAATGGAACAATTTGTGGGTCTGTATTCCTGAAATATTTGAAAATGGAAAAAGTACTGACCTCCTCTGCATAAAATATATACATTTAAAACGACTACAGCTCTGTGCTTATTTTCTTCATAAAGTTGTCGTTCTGCCTACAAGATCAGTTTATAACTGGAAAAGGCAGAATTTAACAACTAATTCTGTAACAAAAAATACCAACATATGGTCTCCATAATAATTACATTTTTAATGATGTGGCTTGGACAGAGTCATTCATGGCTTGTAGAGTCATTCGTCCTTGCAAACTGCCTTACCTTGGGGAGGTAAAGCTGGCAGTCTCCAGCATGCCATTAACATTCTTTCATAAGGAAAGACAATGCCAAGTGTATCATATTTTCTCAGATGACAACCTTCCTTAGGCTGAATGTATACCTCTTTTAAGTGCTTAGAAACTACCTATGTAATATAATTATTCACATCTGAACTTTCTTTAGAGAGGAAAAAAAAAAAAGTCCTGGGAGAAGGTTCTCTTAGGGAGATTCATTATCCAGCACTAGAAATTGGCAAGTGCAGGATGATTGAAAAACCTGTGTACTTGCATTGTATTTTCCACACTGCAAATATTTTCTCAGTGACAGGAATTATCAACATAAATTAGTTTTAGTGTAAATAATAGCAACATTGCTATAGATAGACTGTCTGAACTGCAAGATGCTTTTTTCTATCTACTCATCATCTCCTCTCAAAAATAACGTCACCAAGGTTTTCTGTTTCGTTCAAGACAGTTAATTCAGCGAGCCTTTGACAGCTGATTCTCAGCTTTTTTTTTTTTTACTTAAACTTACCTAAGAGCTTGTTATGCCTTTGCGTGTGTAATGATGAATTATTATTTCCCACACACTTTCTGTGTTGATAGCTCTTTGGTTAATCAAGAGCAGTCATCTTTCCTTAATACAAGACTTTGTCTTTTTTTTAACTATTAATATGGATTTGTTTCTAGTTTAATGTGATTTAACTGAGATTTGTATTAAAATTCAGTGTATATGTTAAATACCTTGCAAATTATTTGTATGTTTTGATGCTTTCTTAGAAAATAATGTACTTACTCTGTATTCGAACAAAGACAAAACAAAACACTAGTTTATAACTGGATTGGCACACAAGTCAGGATGCCATTAGGTTTGTAATTTTAAATAATATCTTGCATATCCTCTAATTGCAAAAAAAAGTAATGCTAGAAAAAAGAATGAATGAAAAAGAGGTAAATTATTTTTTTTTCCTAGTGTGAGTGCAGAGGAATAAATCTGACTGTACACATCAAGAATTAATAGTATTTCACCCTGTGCAACTAGGGCTGTTTTTTGTTTTTAACATTTGTTATTTCTGTAGCAATTAGGGGTTTCAAAAAGCCAGGCATCTCCCTGTGTGACATAGATGTTGACTTCTATCCTGATCACCTTTCCATTGTGTCTGATTCTGCAAGCAGATGTAAGCTGCATGGTATTCATTTACTTACATAGTCTTACTGAATTTAGTATTAATTCCTCTACATTTCTAAACTACATTTCAGTTCTTCACAGGCTTCTCAAAGTCTGCTCTAAGTTGCTACTTGTATGTCCTCAGCATGCACAGAGCTGAAGCTCACAGGCCCAGGAAAACATCATTATTGCTGGTATGTCTGAATCCAGTGGGAACACTGGTCTAGTTTATAGTGTTTTATGGTTTTTTTTTACTGTCCTGTCAGGGCAACAGATTTATTGGGTGAACATCATAATTTGCTTCCTAAGGATGTTCTGCTTCTTGTGCTCTTCGCATGCGAGTCTGTGATGCTAAATTTTCCAATGCCTTTTGCTTGCTAACTGCTGCCAACCTTATTTGTCAGTAGCTTACTGCATAAACTAGGAGTCACATAAAAACCTGCAGCATAACCCCCAAAGTATTGTACCTTTCCATATGAATGTCAGCAACAGAGTAATGCCCAAAGGGAATTGGTGAACTAATCTTGCTCTGCAGGATTCAGCAAAACGATGTAGTGACAGTAAAAAGTCACATAAAGGTGCTGTAAAATAAGTAAGATCTAGATTTCCATTACATAGCAGTTCTGGCATACCACTTTAAAATTCTCTCCTTTATAGATACTCAGCAAATACAAGCACAACACTAATGATTCATATTTTGCTGAGTTACGTCATCTTGCAGGCAGTTTGTTTTTATTTCCACTTGGATAGGATACTTTTCCACTTGTGTATTATGTAACACTCCTTATAAAAATAGAGACTCAGTCTTGCAAACACCTTGGAATGCTCGATCCTGCTACCCAGTGAGATTTACGACTGTTTCGATTCAAAATGTTCCCCTTTTGGCTTGAAAAAAAATCTCAATTTCTGATCTATGTACAGCTTTTCTTCTTAAGGTTTAAACAAAATTTCTTCTGGTTCTTTTTTTTTCAGCCTGTTGGGGATTTGTATGATAAGATCCTAGTCTATGTTAACAGATTTTCCCCATTAAAACCCTCTAATATGTTATTTGGGCACAGTTTGATTTGTTCTACACACTCAAATGAAATCTATTCACTTCATTCTCCCTTTAGTTAGTAAAAATAAGAAATTCTTTATAAACATACACAATATAGAAAGTCTTCTTTCAGCCAGTATGTATTTAATACAGCGTGCACTGGTTCTGAGAGAAAACAAAGAAGTAAAAATACTTGAGAAACCTTGTGTTAATAAAGAAAGAGGAAATTAAAAACTGTGGCTTCTCATCCAAAAATCTATATTCAGCACAGGCAGAATGGTCACACTGCCCTTTCCTAAGAGCTACTACTTACAGGTTAGTGGCTGACACAAGGAATAAGGTATGTCACAGTCTTTATAAAATATCTGCTGGTATAGATTTTATTTTTAATGAAGAGCTATTACAGCTGTGGAAAAAATAAGTAAAAACAAATTGTAAGCAGTATATATTTTGTAAATAGTGCATATGCAATGAATCCAATTATCTGCCAGATATCAAATCTGTCAAACCTTGAAAATAATACAGAATTTTAAAGCTCCTGGTATCAAATAATGTATTTAAGGGAGGTGAGTGGGGGAAGTATACATTAGTTATATATTAAAAAATAAAATTAAAACCAAAACAAACAAAAAAACCCAGCAAGACAGCCATGACAGCCAAAAATATATGTGTTCCATGGAGAAAATGAGGAATTAAAATACCAAGGCAAGAATGTGAAAGGGAGAAAACTGGTTTAGGACCTAATTTGAGAGCAATTAATTCCAACTACTCTTGCCTTAAAAGAAAGTAATGCATCCATGCATTACAGCACTGCTTTGGCACGTGAAGATTGTTTTTTATTGAAGATGTTGAATGAAAACTACCAACAAAAATATTTAATTTCCTATAAGACTCAGTCTTAGCCCTTTTTAACTGCCAAAGTGCTTGGACAGGCTTTAAACAGTCAATGAATATTTACACTTCTGCATGTACTTGTTTCCATACAACTAGCCAACTTTTCATCTTTGTGAAAGCTTTACTGTCTGTGAAAAGTGCTGCTTAGGCAACATTTATGTTGAAGGTTTCCCCTTTATTGGTTGCACTGAGGCACCAGGACTTTTCTGGGTGCTTTGCAGACCATAGTATGGCTATTGAATGTTCAATGCAGCAGGTGCCTTTTGCACAGTGGGGAAAAAAGCTTGTCAGGAAGAGAAGAAAGGCTTTCCTTTTCCTGTTTATTTCACCTCTTCTTTTTCTTGACAGCCATGCTGCCAGCTTATGCAATTTAAGAAGGTGGAGATTCCAGTAAAAGCTAAAAACTTGAAGACCAACATGGGCTGCTCCAGCTAAAAACTGGTAGGTGCTGTATCCCACCATTGACATCAACTATACAGGCCATGTTTGTGTTTATTAGAACCTCTCTCCATTCAACAATGAGGACACTCTGGTCAGATAAACACAGCATTGACATTGAGCCTCCTTTTCTCCAAGCTAAACAACCACAGGTCCCTCAGCTGCTCCTCAAAAGACTTGTTCTCATAAGCTCTGATGCCCTTCTCTGTATACACTCCAGCACCTCCGTGTCCTTCCTGGTGGGAAGGGCCCAAAACTGAACCCAGTACTCAAGGTATGTCCTCACTAGTGCTGAGTACAGGGGGACAATCCCTGCCCTAGTTTGGTCACACAGTTTCTTATACAAATCTGCACCATTAACCCATTAACTCAGAACATACAAAGAGTGTTCCATCTCAAATGGCAGAGATGTTTTATGATACAACATAGGCTCCAGCTTGATTTGGTTTGGGTTGGGTTTTTTTTGTTTGTTTGGTCTGTTTGTTTTTTGTGTTTGCTTTAGGGGGGGAAGGGGGGGGGATGTTTTATTTCTCTGCTTCTCTATTGTAAGGGCATGTGGCTCAACACACCCAGTGAGGACTGCTAGTACACTCTGTGGGATATTTTCTCTTAGGTCCTTGTTTTCATCCCATGCTTTGAAGAGAGTTCTCTCTCTCCTCAAAAAAAACTGGAGCTTGAAGAGACTGGGAAGGGTAGCAGAAGCCACTGGGCAGTGGTGGCTTTTTCCACTCCATCTTCAAATCCAGGCAAAATGCCTTTTTAAAATCCATCCCTCGGTCAAATACAAGATCAGTGCGGTGGTAACAGAGAACTAACCGACCCCGTTTCTCCCCGGTGTGTTTCGCTGGGGATTTATGGCAGATTCCCCTTAGCTTGAAACCGACCCCCGAGACGAATTCCGCCGGGACCACCTTGGTGGACTTCTGTGAATCGGCGTGACCGGGCGCTGCCGCTGCTGCAGCGGGGTCCTCCCCGGAGCCCTCCCCGGGGCCGGGCCCGCCGAGCCGCGCCCCGCCGCGGCGGGTTTGGGGGTACCGGACGCCCCGCGCCGGCGGGCGGGCAGGTAGGTGAGGGGAGGGGGGATATGTGGGGCGGGAGCGCGACCGTTGTGGTCCGGGCCGGTGTCGGCGAGCAGCGGGGGTGCAGGTCGGGTACGGCGGAGCTTCTGTCGCGGCTGCCGCCAGCCGTAGTATATCCCCCACGGTCCCATTCGAGAGCGCGGGCACGGTCGGTGCTCCCCGGAAGGTCGCTGTACGGCGATCGCATCCCGCCTCCTCTGCAGAGGCTGGGTGCGTAAAGCACCGTCAGTGTCCTTTACTCAGGTGTCCTAATTTAGCAGATTGGAAGCTGGAGGGGCATGAACCCCGCTCCCGAACAGGGACCCTTTCAGACACGATCACTTCCAGGGCCTTCCTGCATAGCAGTGGTGAAGTTGTGTAAATGCGCAGAGGTTTTTTTCCTCTTTATGGAACATGCTTCTTTGTTTCTGTTGTAATCTGAGATAACAGCATCGGGCAAATGTTTTCCTGCAGAGTTTTCGGCATAGTTGTACAGAGGTATAAAACTGTGACAGTTTTGCAGTCACAGGCACTACGAGTGCTGTATTTAATGTAGGGTTGTTATTTTTTCTGGTTTGCATTCATTTTCTACTTGACCAGTGTTTACAAGATGGAATTCTCAGTTCAAACAGGTCAGTTCAGACTCTTCCTGAAGTTTTCTATGTTTTTATGGATCCACATTAAATTTGGCTACATTCACGGAGCTGGTTACATTGACCACCTTCTGATGCAGCAAACTGGTTTTAAGAAGTTCTGGTTTAAACAGCAGAGCTGCTGTAACAGTTGATACACTCTCTGCCAGATGGGGAGAAAAATCAGAAAACACAGAACTCATAGGTTGAGATGAGAACAGTCATAATTGGGAGAAAAAAGAAAATAATAGTAATGAAAATAATAAAAAGATAAATAAACCAAAGAAAGATAAATAACTCAGAAAGTGATTGCTTACCACCCACTGACCAATGCCTGAGCAGCAATCAACTCACCTGGCCAACTCCTCTGGTTTATATACATGGCATGACATCATATGGTATGGAATATCCCTTTGGCTAGCTCAGGTCTTCTCTCCTGGCCAGTTCCCTCCAGCTTCTTGTGCAACTGCTGACTGGCAGATCATGGCAAACTGGGAAGTCCTTGACTTATCACTGTTAAGCAGAAACTAAAAATATATCAGCGTCTTATCAACACTATTCCAATACTATATAAAAAATACAGCGCTGTATTATCTGCTAGGAAGAAAATTGTGTCCCAACCAAAACCAGAACATTTGGTGTCTACCTTGACTTCAGCAAGGCTTTTGATACTGTCTCCCATAACATCCTCATGGGTAAGCTCAGAAAGTATGGGTTAGAAGAGCAGACAAGGAGATAGGAGGAGAAGTGGCTGAAAAATAGAGCTCAGAGGGTTATGATCAGTGCTGTAGAGTCCAGCTGGCAACCTGTAAGTAGGGGTGTTCCCCAGGGGTCAGTTCTGGGTCCAGTCTTATCATCTTCACCAGTGGCCTGGATGAAGGGACAGAGTGCACCCTCAGTAAGTTTGCTGATGATACTGAACTGGGAGGAGTGGCTGATACATCAGAGGCTGTGCTGCCATCCAACGAGATCTGGACAGATTGGAGAGGTGGGCAAAGGCAAACCTCATGTAGTTCAACAAGGATAAGTGTAGAGTCCTACACCTGGGGAGGAACACCACCATGTACTGGTACAGGTTAGGTAGGGGTAGACCTACTGGAAAGTAGCTCCACGGAGAGGAACCTTGATGTCCTGGTGGACAGTAAGTTATCCATGGAAGAGCAATGTGCCTTTGTGGCCAGGAAGGTCAATGGTATCCTGGGATGTATAAAGAAGAGTGTAGCTAGCAGGTCAAGGGAGGTTTTCCTCCCTTTCTACTCTGCCCTAGTAAGACCACATGTGGAATATTTTGCCCGTTTCTGCTCTCCCCAGTTAAAGAGGGACAGGGAAAAACTAGAGAGAGTCCAAAGAGAACTACAAAGATGATGTCAAGGGACAGAAATATCCCTCTTATGAGGAAAGGCTGAGAGACCTGAGGCTATTTAGCCTGGAAAAGAGAAGCCTGAGAGGGGATTTTATTAATATTTACAAATATTTGAAGGGTAGGTGTCAAGTAGAAGGGGTCAGTCTCTTCAACTGTGCCCTGTGATAGGATGAGAGGTATGGTAGCGGTGAAATGCAGGAAGTTCTGCCTCAACATGAGGAAAAACTTCACTGTGGGAGTGACAGAGCCTGGCACAGGCTTCCAAAAGATTGTGGAGTCTCCTTCTCTAGAGGATTTCAAGACCCACCTGTTTCTGTTCCTATGTAGCCTGCCCTGGATGATCCTGCTCTGGCAGGGGGTTGGACTCCGTGTTCTCCAGGGGTCCCTTCCAACCCCTGCCATTCTATGATTCTATGATAAGGCATGGCTAAAACTTAGTTATGATACACTAATTATCCTTTTTATTTCTATTCAGCTTCTTAACCGTTTGTGAGGAGAACAAATCCAAGGTGGCCAGCTGTCTTAAAGTACAGTTAACCAGAATTAAATTTTAAGCAGCTATACAGGTGAAGCTAACGAACATACTGCTGATGTCAGCAAATGGGGGAGTCTGGATGATGTCTAGTGACATGGGGTTTGAGGAGACTAAAGGAGACAGAATTCTGAGCAAGGGAATAGTGAGCATCTCTTTTAACTGGAGAGCCGGGAAAAACGTAAATACTGCTTAAAATACTGTGTAAGTGTATATGTGGATATGACCCATTACCACCAGGTAATCCACTGCCTTCAACAGACGACTATTCTGAAACCAGTGCAGATATAGCAGAAGTTTGCAATATGTTAAAATGGTCATCCTCTTATGTTTGGGGTTTATTTTGGGAACCAGATATTCTAAGGTTTCAGTACATTGGAAACTTTGAGTTCCAATACTTGTCTTTTATTTTTTCCAAGGAGATTACATACCCAATTATCACGTTAAAATCCCTAAAACATACCATATCATTGCATTCATACATAATAAAACATTGTCCAAGAAGTCTCAAAAGGAGACTACAGCCAGTCTTGGGATGTAAATATTTTTACAGTTAGGAGGAAAGTTGAGTTACTTGAATAATGCTTTGGAATTAAGGTGGAGATATACATATATTTTTACATATGTTTGTCTGTGTACATAGATATACATAGGCAATGTATTCAGTCTGGATGTAAAAGAGGTTTAAGTCTGTATGCACAAAACTAGCTCTGGCTTGGACTGCATTGCAAATGAAGGTTGGTAATTACTGGGTTCCAGTGGGACTACTGTGTGCAAACAAGAGAAAGTAGAAATCAATATTTTGATTTGTTATACTCAGTCAAATTAAATAAAACCAGAAGGAGACCCAAGGGTCCTGTGCAGCCTTGTTCTGACTTGTAGCAAAGGAAAAAAAAAAAAACAATCAAAAAACTTCTGACAACTCCAGTAGGTCTTAGTGAGTCAAAATACTGAAACCAGTGAGGTTTTCCCTACACAAAAAGAACTGGGGAGACTTTGGTTTTGGCATGACATCAGTTTCTTGCCCTGTGAGCTTAAGAATGAAAACAACAGAAAAAGAGACTGAATAAATATGCAATATTTGAAATGGCTAAACACTCTATTAAAAATATGTAATTAATTATTGTTTCAGGGGAAGGCCAAGTTTTTTTTTTTGAGTAAGAAAAACATTAGACCAGGACACTTTTTTTTTTTTTTTAATTTAAGATTTTGATGCAGTACAGTATGCATCTAGCTTTAAATAAAATAATATATCTATAGAAAGCAATCTGTGAAAGGACTTTTGGAGAATACTGTTGCTGTAGCTAAAGTCATGTTTACAAAGCTTTTCCTTACAGGGAGGTGGATTGTGTGTTCTTTTTTCCATAGTTATCTATAGCAGGAATTAATGTATGTGTACTTTAAAACATTAGTTTTTGAATATAGTAGTAGCTCCTACTTTTGATGTGTGGAGCTTGCCTTGAGGTGTCTTTCTAAAAGAGACTATTTTAACAGCTGGGCCTGAGTATACCCTCTGCACCTCAAAAAATGTAAGCAACAGATAATGGATGTTCCTAAAGGTCTAGATTGCAGAAAGGGAGGGGAGAGTAATCTTAACATTTTCTTCCTTTGGTAATAAACTGCTCTTCATGGTGTTTCAGGAAGTCCACAAGGTGTTCTCCCTCTGACGATTTCATTAAAGAAGCCAAAATGTGGAGGGCAGTTGTTTGCATCCTGCCAAGGGCCAAAGTCCTCAGAGGCAGGATGTGCTGCCAGCCACCAGCACAGACCGGCAGGAGCCTGCACTCCAGGACCACTTGCCATTGCTGGCAGGACACTGCTCTGGGGGCCCGCACTGCCCAGCCACTCACTATGAACCCAGGGATTCAGAAGGTGGAAGCTTTGGATGAGGGTCGTTTGGTCCACGTGGAGTGGGAGGATGGCTGTGAGAGCCTCTACCCCTGTGTCTGGCTGAGGGACAACTGCCAGTGTCCCCACTGCTTCCTGCACTCGGCCAGGGCACGCAAGCTGCTCATTGAGGACCTGGACGTGAACATTGCAGTGAAGGAAGTTGCTCTGGCAGGCAGAAAAAAGGTATTTGAAACGACCTTTTATTTGACCTCTCGTGAAATGTGTCCAATAGTGGTGGTTACTCTGTAGATTAGAGGCAATGGCAGGTTATAATGTAATCACAATTTGCTCATCTGCAAACTCTACCATGCAAAAAAAAAAAAGCAAAGCTTTTAGCAATGACCACAATTTGGGAAACTTTATATTAAACCTCACTTTATGAATGTTATCATGAAGTCATAGAATAGTTTCTGTTGGAAGGGACCTTAAAGATCACCTAGTTCCAGCTCCACTGCCATGGACAGGGAAACCTCCCCACTAGGTGAGGTTTCTCAAAGCCCCATCCAACCTGCCCTTGAACAGTTCCAAGGTCTGTAGTGAGGAATTCTGGGCTCCCAAGCTGATTGTTACCAAAATTAATGCCATGTAAATTAATGCTTTGAATAGGCAAATATGTTATGGTAGTCTTCTTCCTCTTATCTTTAGGAACTGATGAAAGCACAGTACTAATCCTGAAATGATATGTTTTGCCTTCATGTGAATGAGCACAATTATGTAAAATGGGATCAATACCTACTCAACAGCTTTGAGAATTCAGCTGAGGTGTGAGCTGAACTGAGCTCCTTCAGTTCATGACAAGCAAAGCCATATTTTCTTTCCATTTTTTCAGGAATTTAAAAAAAGCCCATATTTTTAAAATTTATTTGAAAGAGGGAAGAATTTTCAAAACTAGGAAATGGATTTCTCTCCTAGCATTTAGTTTTTGCTGTCTTTCTTGTAATTTTTCTTTTTTTTTTTAACAAGTTTTCAGTGTTTTGAAATATATCCTCTCTATTCTGAGCTGTGATGAAGCACTCTCCACACTGATAGGTGCCAGCTTTCTGCTAAGCACAGCTCTCACAGTGAAAGCAGGCTACACAAAACAGCAAATTAAGTCAGGGGTTTCTGTGAGAATGGACATTTATAAAAGATGCCAGAATTTGGATAATGTTCAGGTTGGGTTTAATTACTTTTTTGCCATTATGTTCCAAGGAAAGCTTATATTTGATATTATTAATATAAATATTAAAATTTCTGCAGTTTCTAAGGGGTTGGTTTTTTGTTTTAGTCGGTATTTTTTTGTTCTAAAGTTATCTTTTGGTTTATGTTGCAAGATCTCTATTACATGGCCTGATGAACACGCAAGTGAATACGAAGCTGAGTGGTTGAAAAAACGATGCTTCTCTGAAGAAGCCAGAGCAAAAATGCGAGGAGATTTATTTTTACCAGGTAGGAAATAAAACCATGTCTGTCACATTTCAAATACAAGGGGTCTGCCACTTACAATCCTGGCTAGAGGTCCCTGTGTGAGGACCAGACCAGCTGGAGCAGTGGCAACTACTCCTGGTACTCAGTGCCAGACATGCACAACAGGAAGCTGTCCTTAGCTATTCTTTCTTCTAACCTCTGGACCTGAGAAAGGTTTGACTGTTTGGGCTGTGTTATAGTTTTTCTTCCCAGAAAGGGTTAGTAGGTCTCAGAAATGAGCCTTGTGGACCAGCAGTGGTCTGTGTGACAATGCAAGTGTGCACACTGTTTAAATTATTAATTTTATATATATATATTTAGAAAGATTATTTAGGAGTTAAGGAAGTTAAAACTGAAATCTAAAAAAATCCCTTTCCATGGCCTTCTGTTAAAAAGTAACTGTGAGGCCCAGCAGTGTCTGGTGCTGAAGTTCAGGTTGTGNATACCCTCTGCACCTCAAAAAATGTAAGCAACAGATAATGGATGTTCCTAAAGGTCTAGATTGCAGAAAGGGAGGGGAGAGTAATCTTAACATTTTCTTCCTTTGGTAATAAACTGCTCTTCATGGTGTTTCAGGAAGTCCACAAGGTGTTCTCCCTCTGACGATTTCATTAAAGAAGCCAAAATGTGGAGGGCAGTTGTTTGCATCCTGCCAAGGGCCAAAGTCCTCAGAGGCAGGATGTGCTGCCAGCCACCAGCACAGACCGGCAGGAGCCTGCACTCCAGGACCACTTGCCATTGCTGGCAGGACACTGCTCTGGGGGCCCGCACTGCCCAGCCACTCACTATGAACCCAGGGATTCAGAAGGTGGAAGCTTTGGATGAGGGTCGTTTGGTCCACGTGGAGTGGGAGGATGGCTGTGAGAGCCTCTACCCCTGTGTCTGGCTGAGGGACAACTGCCAGTGTCCCCACTGCTTCCTGCACTCGGCCAGGGCACGCAAGCTGCTCATTGAGGACCTGGACGTGAACATTGCAGTGAAGGAAGTTGCTCTGGCAGGCAGAAAAAAGGTATTTGAAACGACCTTTTATTTGACCTCTCGTGAAATGTGTCCAATAGTGGTGGTTACTCTGTAGATTAGAGGCAATGGCAGGTTATAATGTAATCACAATTTGCTCATCTGCAAACTCTACCATGCAAAAAAAAAAAAGCAAAGCTTTTAGCAATGACCACAATTTGGGAAACTTTATATTAAACCTCACTTTATGAATGTTATCATGAAGTCATAGAATAGTTTCTGTTGGAAGGGACCTTAAAGATCACCTAGTTCCAGCTCCACTGCCATGGACAGGGAAACCTCCCCACTAGGTGAGGTTTCTCAAAGCCCCATCCAACCTGCCCTTGAACAGTTCCAAGGTCTGTAGTGAGGAATTCTGGGCTCCCAAGCTGATTGTTACCAAAATTAATGCCATGTAAATTAATGCTTTGAATAGGCAAATATGTTATGGTAGTCTTCTTCCTCTTATCTTTAGGAACTGATGAAAGCACAGTACTAATCCTGAAATGATATGTTTTGCCTTCATGTGAATGAGCACAATTATGTAAAATGGGATCAATACCTACTCAACAGCTTTGAGAATTCAGCTGAGGTGTGAGCTGAACTGAGCTCCTTCAGTTCATGACAAGCAAAGCCATATTTTCTTTCCATTTTTTCAGGAATTTAAAAAAAGCCCATATTTTTAAAATTTATTTGAAAGAGGGAAGAATTTTCAAAACTAGGAAATGGATTTCTCTCCTAGCATTTAGTTTTTGCTGTCTTTCTTGTAATTTTTCTTTTTTTTTTTAACAAGTTTTCAGTGTTTTGAAATATATCCTCTCTATTCTGAGCTGTGATGAAGCACTCTCCACACTGATAGGTGCCAGCTTTCTGCTAAGCACAGCTCTCACAGTGAAAGCAGGCTACACAAAACAGCAAATTAAGTCAGGGGTTTCTGTGAGAATGGANCCCCACTGCTTCCTGCACTCGGCCAGGGCACGCAAGCTGCTCATTGAGGACCTGGACGTGAACATTGCAGTGAAGGAAGTTGCTCTGGCAGGCAGAAAAAAGGTATTTGAAACGACCTTTTATTTGACCTCTCGTGAAATGTGTCCAATAGTGGTGGTTACTCTGTAGATTAGAGGCAATGGCAGGTTATAATGTAATCACAATTTGCTCATCTGCAAACTCTACCATGCAAAAAAAAAAAAGCAAAGCTTTTAGCAATGACCACAATTTGGGAAACTTTATATTAAACCTCACTTTATGAATGTTATCATGAAGTCATAGAATAGTTTCTGTTGGAAGGGACCTTAAAGATCACCTAGTTCCAGCTCCACTGCCATGGACAGGGAAACCTCCCCACTAGGTGAGGTTTCTCAAAGCCCCATCCAACCTGCCCTTGAACAGTTCCAAGGTCTGTAGTGAGGAATTCTGGGCTCCCAAGCTGATTGTTACCAAAATTAATGCCATGTAAATTAATGCTTTGAATAGGCAAATATGTTATGGTAGTCTTCTTCCTCTTATCTTTAGGAACTGATGAAAGCACAGTACTAATCCTGAAATGATATGTTTTGCCTTCATGTGAATGAGCACAATTATGTAAAATGGGATCAATACCTACTCAACAGCTTTGAGAATTCAGCTGAGGTGTGAGCTGAACTGAGCTCCTTCAGTTCATGACAAGCAAAGCCATATTTTCTTTCCATTTTTTCAGGAATTTAAAAAAAGCCCATATTTTTAAAATTTATTTGAAAGAGGGAAGAATTTTCAAAACTAGGAAATGGATTTCTCTCCTAGCATTTAGTTTTTGCTGTCTTTCTTGTAATTTTTCTTTTTTTTTTTAACAAGTTTTCAGTGTTTTGAAATATATCCTCTCTATTCTGAGCTGTGATGAAGCACTCTCCACACTGATAGGTGCCAGCTTTCTGCTAAGCACAGCTCTCACAGTGAAAGCAGGCTACACAAAACAGCAAATTAAGTCAGGGGTTTCTGTGAGAATGGACATTTATAAAAGATGCCAGAATTTGGATAATGTTCAGGTTGGGTTTAATTACTTTTTTGCCATTATGTTCCAAGGAAAGCTTATATTTGATATTATTAATATAAATATTAAAATTTCTGCAGTTTCTAAGGGGTTGGTTTTTTGTTTTAGTCGGTATTTTTTTGTTCTAAAGTTATCTTTTGGTTTATGTTGCAAGATCTCTATTACATGGCCTGATGAACACGCAAGTGAATACGAAGCTGAGTGGTTGAAAAAACGATGCTTCTCTGAAGAAGCCAGAGCAAAAATGCGAGGAGATTTATTTTTACCAGGTAGGAAATAAAACCATGTCTGTCACATTTCAAATACAAGGGGTCTGCCACTTACAATCCTGGCTAGAGGTCCCTGTGTGAGGACCAGACCAGCTGGAGCAGTGGCAACTACTCCTGGTACTCAGTGCCAGACATGCACAACAGGAAGCTGTCCTTAGCTATTCTTTCTTCTAACCTCTGGACCTGAGAAAGGTTTGACTGTTTGGGCTGTGTTATAGTTTTTCTTCCCAGAAAGGGTTAGTAGGTCTCAGAAATGAGCCTTGTGGACCAGCAGTGGTCTGTGTGACAATGCAAGTGTGCACACTGTTTAAATNATTTTTCTTTTTTTTTTTAACAAGTTTTCAGTGTTTTGAAATATATCCTCTCTATTCTGAGCTGTGATGAAGCACTCTCCACACTGATAGGTGCCAGCTTTCTGCTAAGCACAGCTCTCACAGTGAAAGCAGGCTACACAAAACAGCAAATTAAGTCAGGGGTTTCTGTGAGAATGGACATTTATAAAAGATGCCAGAATTTGGATAATGTTCAGGTTGGGTTTAATTACTTTTTTGCCATTATGTTCCAAGGAAAGCTTATATTTGATATTATTAATATAAATATTAAAATTTCTGCAGTTTCTAAGGGGTTGGTTTTTTGTTTTAGTCGGTATTTTTTTGTTCTAAAGTTATCTTTTGGTTTATGTTGCAAGATCTCTATTACATGGCCTGATGAACACGCAAGTGAATACGAAGCTGAGTGGTTGAAAAAACGATGCTTCTCTGAAGAAGCCAGAGCAAAAATGCGAGGAGATTTATTTTTACCAGGTAGGAAATAAAACCATGTCTGTCACATTTCAAATACAAGGGGTCTGCCACTTACAATCCTGGCTAGAGGTCCCTGTGTGAGGACCAGACCAGCTGGAGCAGTGGCAACTACTCCTGGTACTCAGTGCCAGACATGCACAACAGGAAGCTGTCCTTAGCTATTCTTTCTTCTAACCTCTGGACCTGAGAAAGGTTTGACTGTTTGGGCTGTGTTATAGTTTTTCTTCCCAGAAAGGGTTAGTAGGTCTCAGAAATGAGCCTTGTGGACCAGCAGTGGTCTGTGTGACAATGCAAGTGTGCACACTGTTTAAATTATTAATTTTATATATATATATTTAGAAAGATTATTTAGGAGTTAAGGAAGTTAAAACTGAAATCTAAAAAAATCCCTTTCCATGGCCTTCTGTTAAAAAGTAACTGTGAGGCCCAGCAGTGTCTGGTGCTGAAGTTCAGGTTGTGTTTGCTCTGCGTCCCCTACTTTTTGTAGTAGTTGACTGCTTTTTGGTCTTGGAGTGTTTTGTGCAGCCTGCAGAGTAACATTCCCCTGTTTAGAGTACAAATCGCCCTTTTGAGTGCATAAAACCCACTTCGTTTGTCATGATGCACCATTTCTTTGGCAGCCTTTCAGGTTGTGAGCATGAAATGTGTGAGAACTTGCAAGATTTCTGCTATTGCTCTTGACAGTGTTCCTGCAAGATCTGCTGTTGCAGAAAGTTGTGGATCTGTATTTAAAGTGATATCCATTAAAACAGGATATTACTTTAGAAAAAAAATAAGCTAGCATTAGTTACCACATATTCACACAATACTTAGTCTCAGCATCTAAAGACAGTGCCTGGTTTGGAGGCCAGTTCTCCCCTCAGTTACTGCTCTTCTCCTGTGGAGCCACCCAGGTCAAATATACACCAAAGATGTGTTTTATTCTTCAGGCAATGCTTTTGCAAATTCTGTTTTCTGTGGTAGACCTAAAGGAGTATGTTTATAAAAATTACCCTAACTAAGGGCCAGCACTGATTTTGGCTTTTAGTAGTGTCATTCTGCTTCTCATATTCTCAGAGAAGACCCGGCTCATTATGATGAGACATAGGACACCTTCTCCCAGCTTTTCTCAGATTTCAGTTACAAAAAAAAAAAGGCTGCAGTTATAAACCATGAGAGTTTGCTTGCTGACTGTTTAAGACCTGTTTCTCTTTACATACTGGGGTAAGTTTAGAATTTGCTTCCTTCTGGTCAGTGGAATTACACACTTCAGATTACATGCCCTTGAATAGCTAATCATATTCCAGCAGTATAGTATTACAGATGGTGATATGGAATGCCAGACCTTCATGCTGGCTCAACAAATATAAGAGCAAGCTCACCAGACTGATGGAGTTCAAGGTTAACCTTCACTGCTGACATTATCACAGCTGTGGCTTTTATTTTCTTTTTCCCATCCTTTCTTTTTTGCAAGTGGATATTTGCTTTTTGTGTTGTTTCAAAAAGCTAGATGTCAGGCGTGTTTCAAACCCAAAAAGAAGAGTAGGTCAGATTTTCACTGCATGATGGTAGTTACTAAAAATAGCTCTATGGCAATATGTCAAGATTCCTCTTCTATAAACACTGCCGGGTCCTATCCATGTAGTATGCAAAGTGCACTATTTGTGTTCATCAAGGCTCCTTTCAGCCCATCTTACAAGATATTCCCAAAAGAGCAGCAGAAGAGATGACTTTTACTTCTCCAGTTTTGATGTCTCAATTATACCCTTTTCCCTCTTGTTTTGTGTTCTCCCCAACAAACATCACAGGAGTGATTTACCATCAAGTGCAGTCCCTCTGTAACTCAGATTTTTTTGTTTAGTATAGGAAGCTCATGGGAGACAATGAGTACACCAGGTGCCTTCCAGCCTCTCACTGCATTGTATTTGCTGTGGCTCATTTTCCAAAATGCTGGCATCCCAAGAACAGGATGTGGAAGGAAAAAAAAAAATACTACAAAGTTATTTTCCTATCGGTGAAGGAGAAGATTCAGCAGAATTGGTACCTGGTGCTACTTAGTATTTTTGACCTTAGGTTAGGTTAAGGTTTTAACTGAAGGTTAAAGGTTTTAAATGATGCCTGACCTTTGGAAATATTTACTATGGTGTCATATATCTGTATCTATCTATATCTAAATCTGTATCCATCTCCAATGAATCTTGAATTAGGATGTTAAAAATCAACTTAGTAAAAGAAAAAGGCTTATTTGTTGTTTTTTTTTTTTTAATTAAAATAGTTTGGTCATTTAAATATACCCTGTAGTAATAATTCATGAGTTGCCCCTATGAGTCAGGTTGCCATATACATAATTGACAATACAGCAAAAATACACTTAGTTTTCAACAAACACTAAAACAGCACATTGTAAACAAAACAATTTTAGATTAAGTTCCTCTATGCTATCTAGACTTTCCTTCCTATATTACCCCAGTATAGAAGGTTTTGACAAGTGCTACCCCAACCTGCATAGTAAATGCTGCAGAATTCCATGTTTGCACACCATCTTTAGGGACTGGGCAAAAACTATAATCTCAATTTATGCAAACTCAAATATGGGTGGCTTTTTATTACTCACCTGATACAATCAAGAAATGGGAATCTTTCTTTTCTCTCTCTCCCCCTCCTCTGCCCCCCCATTATTGTTCTGAAATTGAAAGAGATGGTAACTCATTAATTAGTTCAAAAGTATCTAATTCTTCCCATTTTTAAAAGCATATAGATCTGGGGGTTTATTAGTTATAATGTAAAATGATCAATAAAGGCACAAAATACTTCTACAAGACCTTTGTTTTTCTCCTTTACAAATTGTTCAGATACATCTGTAAACATAAAGATTTTTAATTTGGCAGCTATAATGCTGCTGTGCAAGAGAGAGCTAAGGCTGCCCAGGCACTAATGGCTCATTCTGGTCTTTCTTACCCCTTCAGCTTTCAGTGTATGTTCTTAAATTCCTAATACAGTACAGTGGAAACTGTATTAACTGTGCTTATGCAGTGGGAAAACAAAATACCATGCTGACAAGATAAACTAATGGAGAACATGAGTGGGATCAATTACTGCCAGGAAATCCTGTCAATGAGTACAGACCTTGTTCAGTGCAGCTTCCTGATAGATTTTTAGGCTTGAAAGGGTTTTGTGGATAAGAATAGGAATAATTATGGGAGAAAAATGTCCTGTGGGGCACACAATTTTCTGAGACTCATACAGACTGTTTAATACTGTTAAGTGGAAGAACTTAAATATCTTCAGATCATGGGATTTTTTTTTCTTTTATGATACACTCTTTCCTGTACCTTTTCCAAAGAATAATAGACTCGATAAGTTGTTAAATTGTAAATATTGGACAGCATATAACATTTTGGCTGCAGATGAGGCACCCTGTGTTAGGTGGAACTGCTGGCAAGCATGGTAGGAATTGGGAATTTGAACAAGAGAACTCTGTAGTCCATGTACTTGGGGAAGTCTGCAGCTCCTGGAGCTGCACTCCAGGCACATATATTTATTTCCCAAAGTGGGGAAAAATCTGTTGGCATATTCCTTGAAATACTAATATTCCTTTACTACTTGATTTATATAATGAAGATTAGGAAAATATTAGTAAGACAGCAAGAAAGACTAGGAAGGAAAAGGTGAAACTTGAAATGTTCCATTAGTTTTGGTTATTTACCTGCACCAACACTGAGACTTAAATTAGTCTTTCAAATGAGACTTGGCAGTTCACACAGCATACCTAAAGCTATTTTAATTTTGTAACTTGTAATAGAGAAAAAGGAAAACATAAATGTTTTTTCTTCCCCATCTTTCAAGTCTGTGAAAAGATGTATATTGAGTTAAATACACTGGAGCAGTGAGTAGCAGGCCATGGAGTGGTCTCAAAAAGGAATTTAATGAGGTGAGATTATATCTCTCCTCAAGGACTGCACTTTTTTCATTTTGTGAACATGTTGTGAAATTCAACAGCTTGTCAATCATACTACAGCTTCTTTGAAACACAGGGTAGAGTATAAAAGATGGTCTATGTAGATAGCTTATACTTGGGTATGTGCCATGTATTTCTTGGACAGTTTCTTACTAGCCTTCACCAAAGGGGAGAGGGATACTAGTGGCTGGGAATTTGCAGAATTTGCAACTGTTGAAAAA
>VYZU01019364.1:1284-15568 GCA_013401355.1 Ceyx cyanopectus | reverse complement strand
AAAAAAAAAAAAAAGCTCTTTATCTAGATATAGTTGCATTCTGGATTTAAATACAAGTGAGTGTTGGAAGGGATGTTTCTTTTGTTCCAGGCTGATTTTTTTTCTAAATCAGCAAATTACAGAAACTTCTGTATAAGCAAAAATCTACATGATTGTGATTCTTGTGACTTTCTGATGAAAATAGAGGGAATTACAAAATATCTTTTCACTTAGGGAATGTTGATTTTGTTTAAGTATAAAGTAAAAAACCCCCATACTAAACACTGACAGATTGTAGTTGTATTTCTGTGAGAAACATCTGTTTTCTTCATTCCTGAGATTTCAGATTTCCTATGCTGATGCTCCCTCCACCTCTCCCTGCAGAGGCCAAAGCAGGTGGGATTCCTGTCTTTTTGGAGTGTGGTGCTGTAAAAGCAGCAGAAAGGAAACAGGAACTATGTAACTCACATAACTACCTCCTAGCTGATGGAAAAATAGAGCTGCCTTTCATTTGTACCACCTACATCTTCCTGTGATCAGTAGCAACCACACTCAGTCTGTGCATCATAGGGATAAATCAGAAGCACCATGCAATGGTACACAGATAAGGACTCAATCCTTTGCTCAGTTGGAGAAATGATCATTTACCTGCTCTGTGTCCAATGGCACAGCCTGTTTTGAACCAGAATTTTTCAATGATGTTAGAGGTCTCCTCCCAAAATTTCCTCCCTTCTTCTGGGAGTCAGTGGTAGTTTGCATATAAACCCCTAGAAAATTAATTTAACAGCGAAGAAATATCTTCAGCTACACCATCACTGAGATAATATATTGGGAAACCTCAGTCTGTCACACAATGAGATGGTGGGATGCTGGCTCCCTGGCTCCAACCATCTTTCTATTCAGCTTGTTGGGAAATTCTTTGTCTCATTTCTTTGAGACAACGTGTGAACAGAAATGACATTGGTGCTTTTAGAGTGATTAATATTACAAAGCAGAAAAAATGAGGCAAGGTGCCCATTTCAGTTTGGTAAATTCATCCAATGGAGATTCAACTATATTTTGCCTGGATTTTTCCAATTTCATTCAAGCCTGGTACCATTTTCTTCCTAGCTTGTAACTTTACACTTATGTTTGGCTTTCTCCTTCTCTTCCCTAACCTTCCCTTCCCAAACCTTGTTTTTTCTTTTTCCTCTCCAAGTAATGGAGAAAATGGGGCTGAAAGTAGTGAGGAGTGTTGAAGAAAAAAATTACTTGAGGAGATTCTATGAAGGCCATCAAGAAGGTGAGGTCAGAGTACTTGCCTTGCAAGTACAGGCTGTTGGGACATGTCAGCCTAGAGCAGGAACAGCTCTGGACCACCTAATAGCACCCCAGGGAGGGGATCAGCAGTGCTTGAAAAGGGGGAGAGACAGTGGTCATTATTTAAAGCAGGTTTGTTTCTTACAGCATGGAGAAAAACATGACAAGGATGATTAGACATAAGAACATGTGTCCAGAGTGGCTGTGGAATCTCTGTTGATGGCAGTTTTCAAGCAGTGACTTCAGAAAGCTCTGAGCAACCTGTCCTGAACTAGTAGGTGATCCTGCTCTGGACAGAAGGTTGGACTGCACTCCCTCCCAACTTGAATCATTCTGTCATTCTAAGGATAAGCATCTGTCCTGGTTTGGGGGAGAACAACACTGATTCTGCTCAGTAATTTCACTCTTCAGCTCAGTCCCTTTTCACTCTCTGCCCTGTCTGCAGTCAGCAGCCTGTTTTCCCAGTCAGTGGCTGCTCCTGACAGAGACAACACCCCATGGTTAGAGTCAGTACAGGGACTGATGTGCAGCCCAAGACCATTGCTGGATCTTGTGTGATGCCCTGGGAATACAGGGAGTGAAAGGCTGACCTGTGGGGAGTGGACAGGACAGGTGACCCCAACTGACCAGCGAGGGATTCCAGCACATAAACAGCATATTCAGTATAAAGCTGAGTGATCTGGAGGGTGTATTCTTTCTTGGGGGGCTCTCTCTTTGCCCTCTTGGCCCACTTTGCCAGCTTGGCTTAGTCTGGGTTCTCTTTCAGTTCCTTCCTTGAAGAATCCAAGGAGGCCCCTGTCCATTCTGGCTGTGATCCCAGTCTGTGTGTTCCTGAATCCAGCACTAGAATCCAGCTCCTGAACACAGCTCCTGTCTGCTGCTGGACCAAGTCTGGAATTCTCCCAATGCCTGCTCCACAGCATCAGTGGTGATGGTGATGTAATTACCATCAGGGGGTTGGGTTTGGTGCTGATTCTGTACGTATTTTTATTTATTCCATTTATTATTATTATTTCATTCAAGCTGTTCTGCTTTCCTTTTCTAATCACTAGAGTCTCTCTCCCTTATTCCCTTTCTCTAGCCCTTTGGGGAGGGAGGGGGGTTAACAGAGAGCACCTGTTATAAGTCTAAGGGGTTACTCTGACCCTAACCTGTGACAGCATCAGAATTAAGAAAACTTTTTTTTTTCTCAAATAAGGAAAAGAACAAAACACATAGAATAAGCTTCTGTTGTGCCTCAGCCTTGATTATAAATTATGCAAGTTTAGTTAATTTCTTGGTATTTTTTATGCTTGAAATCAATTGTAAAATTCACAGAAGAGCTGAAAAAGGCTCCTCATATGAGCATACAGTTATTTAACCTCAAACATGGACTTCACTGTCACGGTTGTTAGGGTTGAAATCTGCCTTTGTAAAAATCTCCAGAGTACTAACTTCAGATTTTCAAGTTGATGATCAAAGAACTCATCCCAAAATCTTTGGGCTGTCTGAAAATTTATTCCAGAACTAACAAAACACTTAGGGTCCCGCAATTTAAGTCCTTAGTTAGTATTTACCTGAAGAAGAACCACATGCCATTACTTTGCTGATGTCATGCTGTGTTTAAGAAACAGCTTACAAAATAATAGCTGATATGTATGTTGTTCAAAGGAAGAGGAACATACAGCTTCAATACATCAGCAAAAAGCTGCCCTGAAGCACTGTGAAATGCCTGTTCTGGGCTTGATTAAGCTGGTACAGTATTAGAGCTGGTCACTCACTACAAAATCCACCTTCAACTCAAAGTTTTGCAGATTCAAAACTCATTATGTGTGGTTGTGGTTTGCACCATACTTGTCTTCCAAAGAGAAACTGCTGGTTTTCTCAGAAACTGGGAAGATACAAGAAAACTGAGGAGCCTGTAGGAGCTGTGAATCATGAAGAGCATGCTCTATAAAAATAATAGTAATCTATCTGTGTTGATAGTCCTAAGGATGTTGCACAAACTTGTAGGAAATTCCCATCCAGGGCAAAGAACATCATTCCTCCCCCACCTTTCTGTAGCTCTTACAGGACACGAGCTGTTACAAAATGACCCAGAGTTGTGTCACAGCAGAGTAGCAGTAGTTCAGCCAATGCATATGATGCCTCTTCTTATAATTCCAACTCCCATGGCCCTCTTGGTGAGGGTTCTACCTTCCATGAAAAGAAAGATTTAGCTGGTAGCTGTGATTTGGGAGAAATATTTAAGATACGATGTGGAAGAGAAGAGAAGAGAAGAGAAGAGAAGAGAAGAGAAGAGAAGAGAAAGAGGAGAAAAAAAAAGAGGGGGGGAATAGTCCATGGTATGTTTCCCTTGGAAAAAAAGAAAATAGCCCATGGTATTTCCATGAAATGAATATATAAGCAGCCATATCAGGGAGCTGATTTGCCTTAAACAATATTTTACTGTCTCAGGACATTATTTTTCAGGGTTAGTTTTCTGTTATATGACTTCTTTTGTGGCAAACACAAGAAAGAGAACAAGAGCAGAAGGGTAGGACAACCTCTTAAGGATGTCGATTGTTGTATATTAGTTATAACCTTCACAAGTAGAATAACCTTACATTGTTTCATGCCAGGGAACATAAATGATTCCTCATATAGAAAATCTATTTGTTTTCCTTAGGTATTTTATACAGAAACACCATACATATGAATCGGTTACTGTGGGTTTGCTTTTAGACCCCACTTTTTAAACCATGGGAATGGGTGCTTATTCCTGTAGTTAATGCAGTCCTTGGATTATTCAAAGCCATATGGCTGTCTTCTCAAACCCATATCATTTTTTCAGCATGTTCCTGTAAAAGATAGTAGCATTGTTATATTCCTGAACACAGCACAATAGTCTGCCCCACAGCTCCGAAGCAGAAGCAAAGTGGAAGATTCTACTGGTTGATAAAGATTATCTGCTGTTTCCTGTTCTAGGGATGAAAAACGAGCAAAAGTAAAGGTCATCTGTGTTTATATTAACTGTACAGCGATTCCACTATGTTTCGTAACAAAGTTGGGTCATTATTTATCCACTTGTCCTTTATATTATTGCTTTGAACTCTCTGGGTTTGCTTATCATGATATTTCTAAAATCTGTAAACAATCAGGGAGAAGCATTTCTAGTTTTCTAAATAGAGCATTAGGTCATTTTATTATCAGGGAAATATAACACTGCCCATCTGTTGTTGTTCCACATGTGGAACAGCAGGCAGCCTCCTCCTAACCGTTGATTATTTCAAGGAGATCACTATAGCAACTTTGCCATATGGGCCCAGTTTCTTTTTTCTGCTCTTTGGCATAGTCATCCCCACAAGCTATTCATAAAGTAAAGAAAGCACCGTGCTAAAAAAAAATGCACCCATCCACATAAATCTCCAGCTAACAGCCATTCTTGATGCAATCTGTAGCAAGTGGTTTATATCTTTGTAGTGGAGCAAAGGTAGAGTTTCATTTTCATTTCAGGGCATTAATTCAGCTTTCATTTCAGAAGCAAGTTTGCATCTCCCTGAAACTTCTGGAAAAGGTGCGATTCTCTGCTACCTAACCCTGGGGCATAGATACCTGTTAGATCACCTGTATAATAGAGGCAGACAATAAAAAAGACAGGAGGAAAAATAGTTAACAAGATCTGAAAATCCTAGGTCCCTTTGTGGTTTGCTGAAATTGTGTTCTTCTTCCATGTTAGAAGATGATGAAACTGTTGAGTAAATAGATTCAATCCCAAAGTAAACAGAAAGCCACTGTGGTTAGGAACTCCTCTAGGCAGGTATTGTATTTCTGCACAGTATTGTGCAGTGCTTAGGAAATTTTGCTAGACCTTGCAAGTGCTACGATAGTGCAGAAACATGAGATGTTATTTCATATGAATAAATTAAAACAAAATTTATCTCAGTGATGTGATACCCTTTTGAATTTAGAGAATAGAGCAAATTGCACGTGGACTTGGTGTAACCTCTCATCTTTCTGTATACCACTGTTATGGGTTCCCCCTAGCTCCCCTCTGTAGTCCCTCCAGAGATGTGATCATCTCCTCTGCATGAATAAAACACCAAACCATGCATCAAAAAGTGGTGCTTGTTTCTCTGTCTGAGCCTCATGGAGATTTAGGTTTAAAACTTTTGGCAAAACTCAATTATTACCTTACTCCTAGTGAAAGTTAGGAAAGAGTTTCAGGGGCACCAGTTGGGTCTCTCTGTCTCTTTGCTTCTCAGGGTGGTTCAATGCACAGTACGCTTTGAAACACACTGAGGTTTGCCTAGGCTGGGAGGGGTTATGAAAGACCTGTGTCCTCTTTTTCCTGGGAAGATTATGTTGGGTTGGGGGGCAACTTCTTTTGTTTTGTTTCCAGGAGGGATAGTTTCTCATTTTGGGTTTTGGTTATTTTTTTCTTGGTTGGTATTATGCCAGATGAAGCAGGCTGTCTCCCTGTAGGCATGGAGCACACAATGTTGAAAAGGCCCAGGCACTCTTGATGAGAAGAAATATCTCCTTCACATCTCAGCAATACCTTCTACACCCACTCACAACTTCTCCAACTTCTCCTCTTGAACAAGATCACCACATCCTCCTCTCCTTCATCGGGTATTGTGTGACATTTCCCCTGGCAGAATGGTGGCCTACTTTTAGGCGTGACATGTAAGAAGTCTCAAAGGCTGTTTTAGTTGTCTTCTAAGAAATCTGTCAACACACAGTAGTAAGCATGAAGAAGAAAGACTGGAAACATTTGATGGGCCAGCAGCGTACCCCCAACCAGATTGTGAGAAAACATGCAATATAATGCTTGTGTAGATATTGTATGGACTTCAGCAAGTGGTTCTGGACTTTCTGGGCTCATGTGGGCCAGTGGGACCAGGGTCATTCATTTTTGAGGATGAAGCTGAGGGAGCTATACATAGATAAATCTGTATCAAGATACAGCACTGTGTGTTTCCATTCAGTAGAGATACTTTCTTTGATGTTTTGTACATGCAAATCACATGCATGAGGACCATGAGAAATAATGTGGATGAAAAATGCATGAAAAGGAACTTAGAAGACATCACTTACTGGGGCACTACCCAAGTGTTTTCATGAGGAAATGAAGAGGACTGAAATAGGAGGACAGGTGGCTTTGGAATTGCTCCATGGTATGAGGATTCTTTCCTGGGAAACAGATGCACCATTTTCCCCTTCCTGCAAAAGGGAGTGTGGTCCTATCTTGAGGAAAGGCAGGCAAAAAGTGCAAACTACAATGAGACTCGGCCCTGTGCAGGCATCAGCTTGTTCCTCAGAGATTAGTCTGGGATTGTTCCCTGCTCATATTGCCTGATGTCTTATCTAAATCCAATCGAAGTGCTGGTTTGCTCTATATGAATCTCCCCATGACTTCACTGAGATATATGCATCCAGGACCCTATTCTAGTCACTGAGAATTGTATCACCAGGCACCTGATAAAAGAGGAATTTTTACTGAGAAAACTATTGTGTTCTTGGAGGTCTCTTTTACTGCAGGTAACTGTTAGGTCTTTGTGAATTGAGATAGTTTTCACTGTGAAGACAACCTGTTGGGGTTTTTTTTTTATATATATACTGAAGCATCCTAGCTTTTTAATTATTATTTATTTAATTTCCAATGTTCTATAACTATCTGCATGGGTTTGTATTACTTCTAATATATTAAAAAACCCACAGTAATCTGAAAGTTAATTGTAAGTATAGGTTAAATATATTTTGGGTTGTTTCTGTTTTCTTTTTCCTTAATTGTGTATTTCCAGTGTGTACTTCTGCATGCACGTGGATGTGACTATAACTTCACATGAATCAGGGTTCAAGCTAGATGACTTGTAAACATATCAGCATATTCCATCCTTGAGTATAATCCCCTCAGAAACAATGCCTGCATATTTTATATAGTATCAGAGTCCACCACAAAATGTGTACAACACTCAGATCAGGGCTTTACCTTACACTGGATGTTGCTACAAACACAATTAATCTCTCCTGCTTGCTTTACTCCCCCCTTTCTCAGGTTTGTGTATCTTTCATCCAAACAGCTAAGGAAGTCCCTTGGCCTAAATCTTGATTCTATCTTATTTACATGTCAGGGCCGTAGTCTGCGCTTGTTCACATCTTGACCGTATATTATATAATTTAGTGATAAAAGTTTAGCCTTGAGAACTTTGCTGTGTCTCTCAAAGATGGTGTTTTCTCTTGATTATGAGGGTGACAACCACTGTTGCAAAAACTGCTAGATGTGGCTATGTCCATCTTGCCTCTTGTAGGCCTCCCCCAACAAAATGGGGCCTGGGAGTATAAGGCAAAGCTTTTCCATCCATTTCACAGTTCTGCCTGCAAATCTTCTGAGCGGAATCATGGAGCTGATGGATTGGGACCAGAGAAGGCCACGGAGATGCTGAGGGGGCTGGAGAAGCTCTTCTCCCAGGATAGGCTGAGGGAGCTGGGATTGTTCAGCCTGGAGAAGAGAAGGATCCAGGGAAACCTTTGACCAGCTTGCAGTGTCTGAAGGAAACTAATCCAAAGCCTGGAAAGGGGCTGTTCGCAAAGGCCTGGAGTGAAAAAACAAGGGACAATGGTTTGAAATGAGAAAAGAGTGGATTGACATGAGAACTAAGGAAGAAGTTCTTTCCTAGGAGAGTGGTGGACACGGGCACAGGTTTCCCAGGGAGGTGGTGGCGTCCCCATCCCTGGAGACATTGCAGGTGGGGCTTGAGGAGGCTCTGAGCAAACTGCGCTAGTTATAGATGTCCCTGCTTTCAGCAAGGGTTTGGACTGGCTGAGATCTGGGGATCCCTTCCAACTCAGACATCTCTATGATTCTATTACTTTATGAAACATGTAAGAAGTATATAATTAAAAAAAAATAAATAGAGCAACAATAGAGTAAATCAGAGCAAGGATGAGAAAGGCTCTGGGAGGTAAGTAAAGAGACTATAAAAGAGAAGGACACCTGGTTTTTTAATCAGAATTCTAGTTTAGAGCTCAAAATCCATTCCCACAAGGACAAGACGTGTGTGTCGTGAGGTAATGAACTCTCCAGGATGTGCCTTGGGAGTGCTATAGGACAGAGGCATTTTGGAAAGAGGTGATAATGGCCTTAAAGGGCAATAATGAGATTGTGAAACTCCTGTGTGTGAGTTATGGAAAAAAAAAGATACATTTGGAAAAAAACCCAAAACAAAAGCTCCTGGAAAATACATACATCTGGGCTAATTGTAGACACTTGCAAAATGGAAAGACATTTCCTTTTTTAATTTTTTTTAATAAACCCCAAAAATAACAAAAAAAACCAAACCAATTCACTATTTGGTGAATCTTAACGATATCCTAAGATGAGTCTTCTTTTATACTTCATTTTTATAATTCACTTGCTTAGTTCTGGGAAGCATGATCTGGAAAGTTAGAGAACCTGAAATCCTATTCATGGAGACAAAAGGAATGTTGTGCAGTTTTCATAGCATCTTCCCATAATCTTCAAAGTCTCACAGCCTATTATGACCTTTGGAGTGCATCTTGATATGAGCTTCTCTAATGCATAATGGAGATCATCTTAGTCCCAGAAGCACGCAGTAAATATAAACAGGGAGGAGGCTGTTGAATTCTGCTGTCTGGCATCCTACCTGCTTTACCTGTCCAGAAAGGGCTATCACTCACAAACCATTTGGCTCTTCCTTTCTGTCTCTTCTGGACTTCAGTGTCTCTTGAGAGGTTTAGGAAAAGCACTGCAAATACTGAACAATCCCTAAGACATCTACAACACTGAGTGTTGAGTTGTTTGTTTTTTTTTTAATCACGTTTAAAAGCTGCAGTTCAGTCAGCAGAAGATCTGAGTTGGTGCACAAGCTGTATCTTTTTATCTCTTTTCCTTGATTTAAGCCAACAATTAATCATGGCACAGGAGGTAAATGAGCGGGGGATTTCAGTGTAAACTGTGTTGGTGGATCAGTAAACATTTCTGGTATTGTTACAAATAACCAACACAAGTGTAAGGAATGGAAGTTTAGCTTTAGGCTTGCATGTTTACCATTATGACTTTAAACTGTTTATAAGAAGAAGTGTACTTTAAATGTTCCTGAGAAGATGGGCAAAACCACATGGCTACTAAGGGTTTAACTGAGATAAAGTGTTTGCCTTAAAATTCAGAGAAAACTGGTCACTTTGCAGGCATGGTTTGTCATTTAAAAAGTTGCTGTTGATACTGTGCTCTGACGCCAGCCTAAAACATTTATGGTAAGTTCAGAAATGAAGTGTATTAGAAGCCTGGAGACAACATCTGGACTCTTTCTTATCACTGTGTCCTCAAAGAGAGCTAATTCAGAGCTGTCCATTTACATAAAAATACACACTCCCCTCCCACCTTCCACCCCACAGTCCTACTGGTTTTGGTGGAGTCATCAAGATGTGGACTCAAATATCTTTCAATAAAACCTTAGATCCAGGATGAATGGTGGTAGGTTAAGGTGTAATTTTTAATGGGGATCAGTAAAACATTGACTGGGTTTTTTCCACTAACTAAGCCACTTGCTAAAAGCTTACCATAGCTGGGTGATGTTCTCCTTGGGGTTGTGTGTTGCTTATCTGTTAGTTGCTGGAGGAGGAGCTAGAGTGAGGAAGAGACGATTTTCTTCATGTAGATGCCAAGAAGCCTTTATTTATTAATTTACAGCTCTTTTTATACCCTTTTAACCTCCAGACAATTGGACAAGAAGCCAGCCACCCCCTGGGGTGATTGACTGGGGTGTCATAGCACCCATAATCAAAACGTCTTTCTACTGTTTGACAAACAGCTGCCACCAAGGTCACAGCTGGCGGGAATCTTTACAATCCCATGAGAAGGAAAATTCCAGGCAGTAGTTATTTTAGCATCCACAGTTGTGAACTTGACACCCCATCTCCAACATGTCTACCAGGAGGCCTGGTCTGACAGATGCCCTCTTCACCAGGTAGTTTGGAGTCTGTGGCCCCAGGTATTCCTCTGTGTGAGAATCATAGAGCATAGAATCATTCCAGTTGGAAAAGACCCTTGAAGTCATCCAGTCCAACCATCAGTCCTACTCTACAAAGTTCACTCCTAAACAATGTCCCTCAACACCACATCCAAATGACCCTTCAACACCCCTTGGGATGGTGACTCAACCCCCTCCCTGAGCAGCCCGTTCCAGAGTCTGACCACTCTTTCAGGGAAAAATGTTTCCCTACTTCCTAGTCTGACACTTCCCTGGTGCAGCTGGAATCCATCGGCTCTTGTTCTGTCTCTAATGACCTGTAAGCAGGGACCAGCACCAGCCTCTCTTCAATGTCCTTTCAGGTGCTGTAGAGAGTGATGAAGGCTCCCTTCAGCCTCCTCTTCCTCACATGAAACAGTCCCAGATCTTTCAATGGCTTCTCATCGGATTTATTCTCCAAACCAGCTACTTTGCCTTCCCAAACTGGAGGATCAAACAACCCTTTCCTACCATCAAGAGTTTCTCCAAGACATTAACAAAGTCTTCTGGTTTTAAGTTATTTTCTGTTCCATTAAAGATGGTTAACTGTGCAGGCAAAACGAGAAATTAAGTGGAAGAGAGCACAGCTCTCTAACTGAAACATATGGCACTAAAATGGGATGTCAAAGTCCTCTGTTCCAGCCACTACTCCAAGGACTTTCTAAGAACCCTGTGAAGTTTAGCACCCTAACTGAGGATTTGTAAACATGTGGCACTGGTAAGCAAGAAACTGAGCTATAACTGCCAGTACAGGTAAGGAAGGATGTCAGGAGAAGATACATGACCTTGATGAAAGGGGCTCTACAGCTCTGGCCAAACTCCACTCAACAGCAGCTCACAGTAGCCCAGTGTTACTGGAGAAGGAATTTTAAACTTGGGACTATCCAGAAGAAAAAATGCAGATTTGTAGCCTTGCTATAGGTAGACGATGATATCCTGAATTTAAAACCAAGAGAAACATTATTTTTTTGCTACTTTGTCAAAATGAATGCTTCCAGAGTGGATATTGGGCTGACATCAGTTAACAAGAGATACACAAGGAGAGATATAAACAGCATTTCTGTCCTCTCCTGAGAGCTTGCTGTTTTCCTTAGCTGACTGGTTTGTTTTCAGACTCATAGCAGGAAGGCCGCATGACCATGATGTACAGCACTGAGCTGGCAACAGATAATAAGCCTCCTTGGGGAATCTTTAAACAGAGGACAAGCAGCCTTACCCCTTGTCATTGGTTTTGTCCATGAACCTTGTTTTCCACAAACAGTCAGATCTGATGACAACAACTAAGCTGTCTTTTTCTGTGTGTGCCACTCGAAAGAGATCATGTTATTCTGTGTGACTTTTCCTTTGAAAATGGGTGCAGCCTCCTCCACACTGCCCTGAAGTCAACCTTAGCAGCTAGTTTTTTTGCTGTGTTTTTGCTCTATTGGTGACATTTGCTAGCTCAGGTCTTACTGAAGAGTCTGCAGCCTTCACTGGGTTTGTCCTCCCATTGTTCTTGTGCCTCATACGCATCTTAGGGTACTGTCTCCCAAAGTTTTGACCAGCACCCAACCCCCTGAACAACCTCGGTAGTGCAAGTGCTCTGTTACTGAAACAAGATGTATGAAAATCTGCCTCGTGTCATGAAGCAGCTCCCACAGCAACTGGAATAAGGGAAACATCCATGAGCTGAAGGGTGAAGAAGCCTTCAATGCAAGGGATTTGAGATGAATACAACCTCTGGCAAGTTCCTGCAGGAATTCCTCTCAAATTTAGAAGAGCTTTCCTAATAAGTGTTTCTGGAAAACCCAGGACTTTCTGCTTGGGGAATATATTGGATGGAAAATATTATTTAGTCCTATGAGGGTATGGGATAAATGCATGTATCTAATGGNATTTATATACTCAGTTTAAAGACATATTCCAGTTTATAAATTCGTACTTTTTATACAGACATGTCAATTTACGCATGTATTTACACATATATTCAAATATACGTGACTTATCTCTACATGGATATAAATATATATATGTATTTTATACACACACACATGCATACACCTGTAATACCACCCTGACACCCATAGAAGCCATCCACTGAGAGAAACTGCATGATGGATTTCCTCAATGGCTTTCATCTTGAAACAATGCTGTCTTTAGTCAGTAAGTATGGTAGCATGGTAGGTCTACAGTGCCATGGTAGGTGAATGGAACAAAGAAGTCAAGCAAACTTCTTGTTTGGTAAATGAGCCACTTCAGTGATGCTGTGCTGTTCATGTGAAGAGTTTTGTCCTTGAGCTCTCTCCGTTGTCCTGCCAATAAAGCCTGTAAAAAGAGCATTGTATCAACAACACTTCATTGAAGGTGCAGCTGAGTGGGGAAGAGGCCTCTGATTGTCTTTCAAGACTGTGGGTCACAGCAGGAAAGCAGAAGAGCACTTGCAGGATTTCTAAAAGAATGTCTTTGGAATAGAGTCAGCTGCTGAGACATAAGCCTCTGGAGGATGGTATGAGGTTGGTCAGTTTGAGCTCCTGGTGGATTTTTCTAATGTAATCACTCTTCAGTCTTGCCTCAACACTCAAATGCTGAAGCATGACTCAGCACAGCTTTTCCCCAAGTATACTTTGAGTGCGATAATCCTCACAACATCGTTCTTTGTTTCTTAGCATGCATCAAGGACAAGAGTTGAAACCCTAGGAGGCCGTGTTTCAAAATACGAGTCAATACCTGTGTCCTGGTTCAGGAAAAACATCTGACACCTTCTAACGCTTCTTGATTTCTAAGGAACCAATGCAAGTGCTTGGAGCTAAGCATGTGTCTCTGTAAGTGCTTTGCTGAATCCATTAATAACAGTTTGGGTATTTTCTTTCAATTTAAGAATATAATTAAATAACATTCTGCTCTTCAAGAGAATTTAGGCTTAGGTAACTTGGAGATATTTGTCATTTTGAATTGCCTGAATAGTGGATCTAGGCTTTACACTCTGAGTTTAAAAAATGCCCTTAATAATTTGTTTGGTTTAGGCCCTCTCTTTTGAGCTAGCTATGCAGGTGAAGCTCTCAGCATCACCTGTGTAATACTGATAGTAGAGTGGTTCCCCAATATGCTGTAGGCAAAAAAAAACCTCACAACCTGGCACAACACAAAGCCAAGCCATGCAGTTTAAATGTGTAAGCCAAACAGGCTGATTTTCCCTGGAGTGGTGATGAGCACCTTGGCAACAATAACATCATCATCTTGCTTAGCTGCTGCAGTATCAGAATCTGTAGCTGTAAGGCATGGCACCAGCACCACCTCACTTAATGGAATGAGTTCCCTGCTCCTGATCTTGAAACTCCAAACTGGAAAAACGTGGAAACAAAGCTGACATTTTAAAAATGTTAAAGGGGAATCAGAAAAAGAAAGTAAGCTATAATATGACAGTAAAAATAGGGTCAATAAAAAGAAAACTCTCTGGAGACAGTGGAAAGCCTTTATTTCAGATTGGTATACTCTGACTTAACATCTTTCTTTATAACCATTCGGAAACCACAGTGGAGCCTTCTGAGGTTTGGGGGCTTTTCTCCTCACAGGGCAGCTACATTTCCTAGGAGCTTTTATTGATGGAGTTTTGCCCCATCCCTGACACAAGCATGTTCCTTTGCTCATACTAGTAATTGTTCATACCATGAGGAGAAGTTTTGCCCAAGAGATTTAACAGACTGTGTGCCAGAAATTCACAGTCTATCCGTCTAACAGGCAGAGCACAGAAACCTGTAGATGGTGTGTGAATGTGTCTGCAGAAGGACAAGTTAGAGGAACAGAGCATTAGGTCACAATCAGTCTGCACAGAGCTGTACCTGCAGTTTTAGGCCAGTTGCATGAACTGAGATGATTTTGAGTCTCATCCCCACCCACCTCTAGCACTTGTGTTTGATTTCTTGGTGATTTTTAATGATTAGTTAAAGCTAAAGCTGAAAGAGAAGTACACTGTTTTGTTGCAATTCTCAGAGTTTGGGACTGGGAAATTCAAAACTGCCAAAACACAACAGATG
>VYZU01019363.1:9636-22305 GCA_013401355.1 Ceyx cyanopectus | reverse complement strand
TTTCTTTCCTTTTTGATTTTCGCTATTATTGGTTAATTGTAACAGATAGGTGCTTCCTGTCCTTTGTCATTCTCAGTGTTTTATGGTTTGTTTGGTTTTTTTTTCTCTTTGGATAAGGAATTGGTGGGATCTGTGTTAGAAAGAAGAGCTTGTAGAGAAGAAGACTCTTCATGTATTGAACCAGCCTTTATAGCATATTGCAGTCTTTCTTATAAAGAAATGAAGAACATATTTCTGTGTTATCTGCAACAGTGGCCATGGGTAAATTTGCCAAAGCTGATGTTGAGTGTATATATTTGACTAAACTTCAAAATCATTAGTATTTAGCATTTTCCCCATCCGTTTTCTTCCATGGGTTAAAAAAAAGTCTCCCCCATTTATCTAACAATTAAAAAGAAATATTTTATTAACGACTGGCATTTTTATGTATGACGCTACAGTGGAAATTCCACAGCAGCCTAACAGATTAAACATACTCCAAAACAATGTTTGCATGTCCTTCATCTCATTTTCTTTGAGGATGATTGGCTGTAACATGTGGATGTGATAATGATTGATAAAATTTTTTGCTGGGCCTTGGTGCAGCACTGTATTTCAGGTGGAAGTGTAGGCTGGCAGTGTAAACTGTCTCTTCCTGTCACGCACCCTTGTTGTTATCTGAGTTGTTTCTCTCTGCTTTTGTTGTTTAACTCCATGAAATACTGGAGGGGATGTGTACTGAAGGACATTTAACTCCTCCCTTGTTGGGAATGCTGGGAAACCAGTGGTAGCTGCTGTCAGGTTCTAGCAGGGCTGAGACAAAAATGCTGAGTGTTTGAGTATAGTGAAATTATCACCTTTATAGCAAGAACACAGAATTCTGCATGTTAAAAAAAATGTCAAGCATAATCTGTGGGAACTGGACAGCTTAGTCAGGACCTGAATGGGGAAAAGTTGCACCTCTCAATTGTGGAATTAGGGACAACTTCAGATACCGGTAATCTGTATTTCACCTTGGAGCTTGTGGGTTTGGCTTAGGCTATAGAAGGAAATAAGCCTGTGTGAATGCAATCCTTGGAGCACAACTGGTAAGCAATACTTATATGGTATTATAAACAAAATAACTAAGAGCATACTTTTCTGTGTTTTTAAATGAGAGTTCTTCCTAAGTACACCTTCTGTGACTGTTGAAAGCCATGGTGATAGTAAATACAATATATGGGATTTACTTGTTTTATATTTGTGGTCAGTCAGCTTGCTTTGTCAGTAGAAGTCAGGATGTAAAGTTGTGTTGAGATCTCTGTATTCCCCTATGCAATAGTGAGCAGAATGGAGAGCTCAGTTCTGACTCAGCCTGTGAGTGCTACTCTAGCTTGCAGGAATCCAGAAATATCTGGATTGTGACTAATTGTTCTTGTGGTTTTATGTAAAAGAGATAGTACAGCTTATTTTTAATCTTTTATTTGTACATTATTTGTACAAATTCTAACCAATTTGGTTATTTCTCCTTCTAACTATGGTGAAAGGCAGAGCTTCTGATCAATACTCTTTTCTATGTAATGTAGTTTTTTGCAGCAATTAACTGAGCCTACTGAGGTAGCAAACCTTTCCTGCCACGATTTTGCATGTGTAAACTTTAGCTCACCATAATTATTAAAGGGATATGACAGAGTGCAGTGCTTTCATTTTAGAAGGTATTGAAAATGAACAGAAAGTCAGTGAGAATTGTTTATGTCACTGTTCTCATGTCAAATCTAAATTCAGTTTTTAACATAATGGAGGTCTGTCTTTTGAAATTCATCTATTCTTAAAAATTACCCTGTAAATTTTGCTAGAAGGACAGCCTTTAATTTTTGACAGCTTATGTTACACATATGTTGCAGAACATGTTAAAGCAATGACTGGAACATTTTTCATTATACCTCCAGACAAATTTAAATTCACAGATGTATCACTAAGTGTTGCAAGCAGTGGTAGTGAGGAACTGCTGAGGGAAGAAAAGAATGAAGACACCCTGCAACAATAGTTTTTGTTTTGGTTTGGTTTTTTTAATAGGGCAAAACAAAAAACAAATCCCCTAACTCACTCCCCCAAAAAACAAAACTCAAAAACCCAAGGTTGCTGAGACATCAGTTCAGGTTCATGCAGTTTAATAGTGTGTAGGGTTTTTTTAATCCAAAGATAAACTTGGGGAGGGGAAAAGTTTCTAACAAACTTTCTAAGAAGGTAGGAAAAATATATAGGAAGTTTATTTATATTTGAGAGTAACAATTAAAGAAGAAGGTGAAGAGCTGCTTGCTTGTAGGTCTGATGGACCTCAGAAGTATAGTTCTGCAGAAATACTTAAATGTTGTTGCAGCTGAGTACTTCTACATATTTGTAGAAATTTGGTTGTTTTGTGGTCACTAACTGGGGCTGTGTTTAGCTTCTTGACAGAAGGTGTATTTGTTGCTGCTTGTAAACCATCCACAGTGAAGACAATCTCTTGATTTAAGACTCTGCAAGTATGTGGGAATCGGATGTAGTGTATATTTTCCACAAATAGAAGCTTTGTGTAAAATAAAGATTTTACACAAAAAAACTGTCATCAATACCTTTTAGTCTTTTCTTTCTGTAAAGAAATCTGAAAATAGCTTGTGAGTGGCAGGATTACATTTGTGAGTTTGTTTTCTTAAGATTATTTGGTAGATTCGGTTTCGAGTTAAATGGAAAGTCTTATCCTTCAGTGCTCTTTAGCTGCAGCTGAGGGTATGGATTTTAATCTGTTGATCTGTTGACAGTTTGGATGGGAATGAAAGTTTCTCTTTTAATGTGATTGTTTGGTTGGTTGGTTTTTTTGCTTGTTTGTTATTTTTTTTTTGGTTGTTTTTTTTTAAAGGGTGGTCCTGAACTGTTCCAGATGCCTTTCAGTGATCTTCATTATGTAACAGTCACTGTTTCATGTTGCATAAGAAATTATCTCAAACACTTGATAAAAGTGCAATACTATTTTCAAAATACACACAAGGAAACAAAATATTTTTCTTTCAGAGATTGTAAAGAGCTATGTGTTTCATCTGAAAAGTAGTAGTACTTCAAAGTCATGTATTGTACATATGTATGTATCTCCTCTCTGGAGTTATGATATGGTAATGCTTTGTAGTCTGGTAGGGATCCACATAATCATAATCTGTTTCTGATACTTAACATGAATTCTAGATGGTACTACATAATCTGTCACAGCAATCTGACTTATCGTTTTAATACAGAGAAAAAAAAATTGAATAGGCATAAAATAGTGCAATGTTAGTCAAAAGTCTTCTGTAGCTGGGGGTATAAATTTAGGATTCTCTGCTTAAAGGTAGATTAGTGCCAATCTAGATGTGAATATATGTGGTGCATGCTAGTAAGCCTTAGGAAAGTTATTATAAATTATATTACTGTAAAATAATTCTTCTAAAATAGTAGTCCTTTTCAGTATTCCTTTTAAGATTAAATTCCGTCTAACATTTTTCAGACATGCTTATCCTTTATATACTATAAAGGACTGACTAGAAGCCTTTCTATGCTTATAACACCTGAAATACCTAGTTGCAGTATTTTTTTAAATTATTTTTTAATTCTAGATTTAGAATTTTTATGGGCAGTAACGTGAACATCAAAATAAGCTTAATTTCCAGATAGTGTTCTGTGGTTGATGCACAACACACTACTTAAGGCATATTAGATCTGAGTATTTATGTCATTTGCCTGTGAAATAATGTATTTTTAATCTTTGCAAATGAGTTGCACCTCGTAACAGCTGGGTATGGGGTTTGATAGTGAAAGCTTTGCTCTCACTTCTGAAGCTGAGCTGTTGATCTCTGATGGAAACAGACTTTATTGGACTTGCATGTTTTAGAAATTTCTGGTTTGTATACTTGGCTAGCTATTTTTAGGAATTAACCCCAAACTTTCAGAAAGCTTTACTTAAAGTTTTTAAGTGAGGGGAGTAGATCTCCTCTCATTAACTCCATATGATTAAATGATAATGAAATTAGCATGAAATAATGTACAAATGTACAGATTTAGTAACTTCCAATGCACATATTACAACACTTATGTGGTGATGAAGATATGTTACTGCTTTGTCACGGTTTAGGGTCAGGGCAGCCCAGATCAATAACAGATGCTCACTTTTAACCCCCCTCCCTCCCAAAAGGGGAAGAGAAAAGGAATAAGGGAGACTTAGTGATTAGAAAAGGAGACTAGAACAATTTAATTAAAATGAAAATAATAATGAAATATATACAAATATGTACAAAACCAGTACCGAACCCAATCCCTCTGATGTTAATTACGTCACCATCACTGATGCTGTTGAGTTGGCACAGGGAGAGTCCAGACTGGGCCCTGCAGCAGACGGAGCTGCGTTCAGGAGCTGGATTCTGGCACCGGGTTCAGGAACACACCGATCAGGATGGAAGTCAGTATAGACAAAGTCCTCCTTGGTGCTCTGAAGGGGAGAACCCCTCAGAGAGGAAAAACGAGAGCCCGAGAGCAAGAGAGAAACCCTCCGGACCCCCAAGCTTTATATACTGGATATGACGTATATGGGATGGAGTACCCTGTTGGTCAGTTTGGGGTCACCTGTCCTGTCTGCTCCTCCCTGCAGGTGCAGTCTGTCACTTTCTGAACCCCTCAGTGCGATACACAAGTTCTAGCAGTGGCCTTGGTCTGCATTCCATCCCTGGTAGTAACTCTAAACACAGGGTGTTATAACTGCTAGAAGCAGACACTGTCTGCAAATCATGCTGCTAACTTCAGACAGTGCAGTTAGTTAGAAAACCTGAAAAGTAAAATCACTGAATAGAATTTGTTCGGTTTTCACTCAAACCAGGACATGCTTGTTTACAAGAATAATTAAAAACTCTATAGAGAGAGAACATCTTTTATGAGGACTTCCTAAATTTTCACTTGTGTTATTTTTCTGGAAGAACTATTTTAAAGACCACCTTTATAATTTAAAGAAGTGGCAAGTATTTGATGTGACTGTCAACTCTATGCTAGTTCGCTTCGAGCTCAACTATAAACAATGGAAAGCTTTTATCTGGAAAAAAATAGATTTAAAAAAAAATGCTAGTGATTATTTCTAGTTGTCTAGTCATAAGACTGGGATTTTAAGGTCCATATGTCAGATCTGGCCCAAAGGGAACGGCTTGTTACTGAGGACTGTTGACTTGTTTTGAGGATCTCGTTTTCCTAACCAATGGCAAGATAAGTAGGAGCTCATGTTAAAAAGAAATAGTGACTGTGTTTTATTTCTGTATACTTCCTGTGTCTGGCCAATATAGTTTCCTGAGAATCAGGATTTCACGTAAAGCTGGAAATGGGTAAGTTTTTTTCCAAATTACACATATCTAAAATTATTTGGAGGTTTAAAATATTCTCTGTAGTGGGTGGCATGCTAGATAAACTGTAAGCAGGGTTGTGAGAGGGCTCCAGTGGGTATTTGTAGAAGTGTTTTAGCTTGTGTATGTTGCCTTTGAACTGTTTTTTCTCACTTTTTAAGAGTCCTGAAGAAGATCGTTCAGGGGAAGAGTGTAGGTGCTTGTTACAGAGTAGCAGAGGAGCGCAGTGATGGGATCTAAAATGCTTATTTAGCAAACCTCTCAAAAATTTTAACTTTTCAAATGAATTGTAAAGAGGAAGGTTGAAGCATGTGGTTTTGTAATGAGCTGTCATTCACCTCGGTTGTAGTGATGGGACTCTTTCTCCTACATGCCATTTTAATTCCCACAAAAACTGGGCACTGTGCTCTGGTTTGGAGAGAGCCAAAATCACTGTGGAGGGCTACAGGGCAGGTGCAGAGTATTTCTTGTTCCAGCACCCTGGTGCTGGCACTTGACCATCCCAGTGCATGTGTTCCTTGCTATTACTGCAGGTGGCAAGTAGGACTTGAACTACTTCAGTGGGCAGTCTATAGTTTTTGTGGAGATGGGCTCCAGTGTTGCACCTGTATCTTTTCTTAAATTGGCTGTGAAGAGCATAAAATTAATTTACAGAGAGCCTGGTACTTCTAAGCCAAGGTTGTCTTTTCCAATACAGATTTGTGAGTTTCAAGTGAATACCGTTCACTGTGTGTGTTTTTTGGCACTCGTGTGTGCACCACAGCACTATTTGTCCCCTATGTGGGGAAACTCACATGAATAAATCAATCTCTTTCACTTGTAAAATGTAGTACAAAACCCATCATAAATACCAGGATCAGGACTGTTCCAGAATATTTATCCATCCTCTGGTATAAATGTGTGTTTCTTATTCCAGAGCCATGCGCTTTTCTGCCTCCCAGGATCCCTTCCTTATTTAGCACCTCCAGTTCAGAGACTGGATCAGTGCCTTACCTACCTGTACTTCTCAAACTTTTCTTGGATGATGTCTTAATTAAGCTTGAGTCTTCCTGCATCACTAGTTTCCTTAACAAACACTTCAAGAAAATCAATTTATTTTAGGAAGATCTGGGAGAGAAGAGGTTAATATTTGTAATAAAGTGAATCTTGTGGAATGTAAGATCGCTTAAATACATTTTTATACTAGATAGCTCTTCAGCAGAGTTGCAGGGAATGAAATCTTAGTTTGAACTGCAGTCATAAAGGAACAAAATGCAAACAAGATCAAGATTTTCTTGTGTTTTTGTGTGGGTTGCTTTTGTTTTGTGGGTTTTTTTTTGTTTGGGTTTTTTTTTGTCTTTTTTTTTTTTTTTTTTTTTTTAATATGTTTATTTAGTCAAATAGTTGTAATTAGTCAAATTCTGTTGAAATTTCTCCGGCTAGCTCTTACCTGGTACATCTTTAGTGCTTGTCAGTCTTGATTGTTCAGAGTAGTCACGTTGCATGACTCTACCAACATTTCAGTTAATTTAGTGTGCTCTGTTTTTATGTGAGGATTTTATTCCAGAAGCCTTGTTGTGGATCGAGAGTTAGTTAAAATGATACAAAAGTCAGTAAAATAGCTATACATTGATAGATGCTCCCAAGAGCACTTGGAGGAATATTGTAACCATATTTGTTAATAAGTTGTCATAAACAAGTTTTGAAGTTTAATGCTTTATGGGAAGGTGTTTTTCATACCTGCTTTGTTGCAGAGCTGTGTTAGTACTACTTTCAACTTCTTTTACTGATTGAGAATCCACATGATTTTGCTGACTTTTTTTGTTGTTCTTTCAAAGAAACTGTAATTCTGATAACTTTATTATAAATACTGTCTTAATCTAGCTGTCAATTTTCATGTTGCTTTTTTTTTTTTTTTTTGCATGCCATCAGTTTAAATATGAAGCAATCTCAAGAGGTAAAAATAAATCCACAGCAGTTTCCAGTGTTCAGTGACATAGGGATTTAATTTTATTGTTAAATTATCTCCCTCAAATTCTGTTTTGTTTTTTTTCTGTTGTTGTTTGTTGGTTTGGTGGGGATGTTTGTTGGGTTTTTTTTGTGGGTTTTTGTGGGTTTTTTGTTTGTTTTTAATTAGGAAATTAAATGTAGGAAACTTTTTTTGCCTTTCCATAGAGCACAGAATGATTGTCAGGCAGTGCCTTTATCTTCAGATGTGCTGCTTGGTAAATTACAAGCTTAACTTTAAAAAAAAAAGGGCAAGCACCAAGACAATAATTCAGAGTGCTGACAAATGACATATAAGACATAGTGAAGGTAAATAGTTTCCTGGATTTATAGTTGATTCTGCTGCTGTGTATCAGGCCTGACTCTGATGCTTAAATAAGTGTCCTAGGTTATTAACTTTATTTATAATGAACATGTGGTTAGGAGGTGATTTTGTTCCCCTTTGTTTTTCTCTTCTAAGATGCAAAAATGAACACCACAAAAAAAACCCCACCCAACACCCATTTTTTAAAGTGTTTTATCTTGTAGTTCTTAGCAGGTAGAAATGAAGAGGGGAAGAAAATTGATGTAGTTAGTGCCTCAGTTCGGAAATGTTTTTGTTTTACTAGAGGTTGTTCTGTAGGAGTTGGAAGATAGAGAATTATACTTTAGAATAAGCACATGTTTTTCTGCAGTCTTCTGTATCATGTAATAGTTTTTTCTTGTAAAATTAGATTGTAATATGTTCCAAAAAATGGGAGAAATTTTTTAGGAAGAACCATAGCTCTTTGTTGTGGGAGTTTATTTCCTATAAAAAAATAACTTATTCAGAACCTTAAAATGTAGTAGCCTTGTGTTTTTGTTGTGTTTTTAACTTTGAAGTAAAGCCAACAGTTGTTTTATGGAGCTCTATTGGAAGCTGTATTGGTTAACCCTAGAGTGTCTGTGGCACTGTTGGGATAGGGAAGAGAAATCGTTTTAATTGCTTCAAAATAATTCTTACTGTGTTGCTGAAGAAGATAGCATTCACTTTTTGTTGGGGTATTTTAGACTGCTGTAGCAGTTTGTAGAAGCTGATGGTAGCAGCTGAAAGGAGTACAGGGAGAAGACATCACAATTGCACAACCATTTAGTGACAAAGGTACAGGCACTGAACATAGCAGCATCAAAGCCTTCAGGCTTATTTTTGGATAGCAGTTTGCTGTACAAGCACAGTGGTCAGCAAGAAACAGTCAAGGAGTCATCAGTTCTCTTACCATGCTTAGGTTTTGTACTTTTAGTGATTAAATTCCATTTTATGAAGTTTTTTTGTCAGATGATCATAGATTGTTCTCGTGAAGGACATCCTCATTCTTCCTCTGCCTGACAGACACAGCCATATCCAAATCCATCCCTTAATATTTATATTTTCAGTATTGGTGCTGAATGGACATGAACAGCAGACTGTTTGTTACTTTACTGGGTAGACAAGTTACTGATACGTGTCCATGTAAACATTATCTCGCCTTCCAGCAAAAGTAAATATGACATTACCAATTACAGGCTGTAAAGCAGTAAGACTTTAAAGACTTGATTCAGTTGCTTGAATGTGGCATTTAGTGCCTGTTCGCACATGCCACCGTGTCCAGGATGGCCAAGGAGAGCTGGCAGCAGTGGCACAAGGAGTGGTGGGGGAGCCAGGCCCTTTGGGAAGAGCAGCTGCAGTCTATGGGGGACATACTTCATCTAAAAATAGCACTAGATGTATATGTTTAGGTAATTCTTTTGATCTATTGGAACTTTGTATAATCTTGTTTGCAGCTCTATGGTATTATTTTTGGTGGGTTGTCTTTCCCTAGCTTAAATTCATAAAGTAGTGCTTCAAAACAATGAAATGTTTTCTTTTACAGTAAATCACAGTTCTACCAGTTTTACTATTTCCTACAGAAAACATTTACATCTGCAGTTATGAACACTGCAGTAGAAATTTTCTAACATTCAAAATACACTTCCTTTTAGTGTACCAGATCTCCCCTAATTACAACTATACGGAAACCTAGAGAGTTGTGTCCTACTGCCTGTGGAGTAGGTAGGGTGTGATTGCAGATCTTTGCCAAGTGTGACCCAGTCGCAGCTGTTGCACACAACCTGTTTAAAATAAGAAAATGGAAGTTTATGTATGTTGTCATTATACATTTTAAAGTAATTTAAGTTACCAAATAAATGAAAATATCTACACATCTGGGTTAATTTTGAAAATAGTCTGCAGTCCACGAAAGTGCATTTTCCTCCCCCTTTGTAATTCATTGTGTAAAATTGGACTTGAGTGGTCTATTGTAAATATCACAGAAAAAATGTGGTTTGTTTTTGCCTGTGTGTAATCACACTTGTGGAACAAGAGAGGAAGAATGCTGTTTATACAACTGCTATGTTTTAGTGATACTGAATCTTTTATAATGGAATCTTGCAAATAAAATAAGATTTTATTTTTTTTAGGTTTTGTTTTTTTTTTTTAATAGATATTAAATTAAAAGAAAGAGGCTTACTACTTGAAATTTGTCAGGTCTTTCTTGACATTTGGCCTGAAATGCTTGCAAGATACTACATATCCTCAGAGTATAAATGAATATGAGTGAGTTGAAAATGTATGCTTATATAATTAAATAATGAAGAGTCTTGGCATTATGTAAGATATAAATGAAGCAAGGTTTCTGTTGTATACTGGAATAAATGTCATACCTGTCATTTGATAAAAATATTTTACATTTATAGTTTGGAGGTCAGCTTTCCATACTTGTGTATTGCTAAAGGTTGGGTTACAGACTGAATGAAGACTTTATACTGTGTTTCATAGTAACACTTTTGCTTTTGCTCAAGTAACTTAAGTTTTGAACCATTAGTTTTCTGTGTGTGGTGGATGGTTTTGTTGGGTGTGGGTTTTTTATATTTTATTTTATTTTCCTTTGGTCGTTTGGGGTTTGTTTTTAAAAGTAAAAATCTAATGATCATAAAGAAAACCTTTGTGGCAGAAATTGTTGCAGTATTTGTAAGAGGAAACAATATACCAGCTACATCATGATTATCTTGAAACTAAATGTTTTGTCTCTGTATACATAAAGGCTACATTTTATTGTTCTTAAACACTTTATGTTTTGGGGTATTTCATATAAGGCAATCTTTATATGGTAACTATGTAAATATATATCTAAATATAGTCTTCATTCCTTTGACGAGAGTAATCTTTGCATTTGCTCTAGAAGACCTCTTTTGGGTGCCTAGATTCATTACTGAGGGAGCAATAAAAATTTTACAGAGTAGAATCAGGAGCCCTGGAAATAACACTTGACCTGAAGCGTCAGATTTTTTTGATTTTTTTTTAAAATAATGATTTTTAAGTATAAAGAAGCAAAGAACTAGCAGCCCATAAATGTATTCATTCAACTCCAGACATTTTCTGCTGTCGATACGTGGGCTGTTAAACTCATCCACAAATAGAAGCTGCATTATAAAGTGTATCATGATTGTTGAATACAGGCAGTTTATTCAGAAGACTTTTATTGTTCAGACTAAGTTGAAAGTGATCTGTAGGCTAAAGCTCTGACCTAGTTCTGGATTTCCATGCTTTGGAAAGCATTATACTGCCAAATTGGTGCACGTGTGTGTCTGTGTTTACTTCTTTCCTTCTCTCTGAAGCATGATGACTAATACTTTAGATTAATAGTTACATATCTGTATGCAAAATATTCTGTTCAAACTTAATTTTAGATTTATTTTTTTTTTAGTTGGAAGAGAATTTTTCACCCAAGGTAATGTATTATGAGAGGTCAGTCTATGTAACTTGTGCTGGCTCTGAAGTAATGATTATGCACATTTGTAGCATCAGCTTGCTTTGTACATAAGGAGAGTTGACTAATCTGTAATGAGAGATATTTGAGTTTTGTGAGTGTAATAATGTTCACATTTTCAGGAATAGTCAAGTCTGTAAATAAGCAAATTTATTATTAAGATGTACAAACACATATTTTAAAAATTAGAATGAAGAATTGCAGTTAAGCAGTTATGTTCCATGTTGCGTGGTTTTTTGGTTTGTTTTTTGTTTGTTGTTTTTTTTTTTTAAAGCTTTGCTTTTAATTGGTGAAATATAGGGCCATGCTACTCTTAATAACATTGTGACTCTGCATTGAGCTTTTTATTTATTTTTGTTTTTGTTTTTTTTGTTTTGTGGCATTGAACTTCCTGGTTAAGAGTTCACAGAACTGACAAATATTTATTTACAAGAAAAATCCCTCATATAAAACGATGTTNAATTTTAGATTTATTTTTTTTTTAGTTGGAAGAGAATTTTTCACCCAAGGTAATGTATTATGAGAGGTCAGTCTATGTAACTTGTGCTGGCTCTGAAGTAATGATTATGCACATTTGTAGCATCAGCTTGCTTTGTACATAAGGAGAGTTGACTAATCTGTAATGAGAGATATTTGAGTTTTGTGAGTGTAATAATGTTCACATTTTCAGGAATAGTCAAGTCTGTAAATAAGCAAATTTATTATTAAGATGTACAAACACATATTTTAAAAATTAGAATGAAGAATTGCAGTTAAGCAGTTATGTTCCATGTTGCGTGGTTTTTTGGTTTGTTTTTTGTTTGTTGTTTTTTTTTTTTAAAGCTTTGCTTTTAATTGGTGAAATATAGGGCCATGCTACTCTTAATAACATTGTGACTCTGCATTGAGCTTTTTATTTATTTTTGTTTTTGTTTTTTTTGTTTTGTGGCATTGAACTTCCTGGTTAAGAGTTCACAGAACTGACAAATATTTATTTACAAGAAAAATCCCTCATATAAAACGATGTTTTCTATGAAGATACCTTTACTTTTCCCTATACCATATGAAAATGTTAAGACTTTGCTTTATAAAGCAATAGAAAGGAGTTATACTTGTTTTTTAAAACAGACAAATCTCCTCTCCCTCCAAACTCTGCGATGTAAAACAAAGATGATGGAACAGTTCTTTTCTGTGTGAAAACTGGGTGTGGTGGCAAGGCATTACATGCCAAAGGAGTATATATAGAAGGCAGCTTGGTGGATGTATGAATGGGGGGATATTTTTTTTTAAATTGTTGAGTTTTTTTGTTCCTAACAAGCAATGTAATATTTACACACACCCTTAGTTTGTTGTGTGTTGGTTTTTGTTTTTGATTTTTATTTGTTTGTTTGGTTTTGTTTTGTTGTTTGTTTTTTGTTTGGATGTGCTGTGTTTTAGGTACTAAGAGAACTATGAAACAAATACTTGTTCTAACTGCTGGGAAACAGTACAGCAATGATGGATTTCATATTTTTCTTTTGTTCATATAATTAAGGCAACAATTATAGTTTATT
>VYZU01019362.1:9423-22959 GCA_013401355.1 Ceyx cyanopectus | reverse complement strand
AAAAAAAAAAAAATTCAACAGACTTTTATAGTTTTTTCCCTTATGATTTTAATTTAATGGCTCGTGTTTTCATTACTGCAGAGGCTGTACACTTTAGCTTGCAATTATGTCCCATCTGTGAAGCACTGTGTTATTACAGTTTATTCTAGTAGCTTTTCAATCACTTTTGAGTTGTGCTTTACAAGTATTCTTGCAGCAGGTGGGCTTACTGGCATGGGACCAGAAATACACAAAGCGCAAAGCTGGAGTTTAATGGCAGCCATATGCATGTGGCACAGAGCGCCAGCCTTCCCCCATATGCTGCTAAGCAGCCCCTTCAGCCTGCCAGTCACTCTTCTTACTGACTACAGTCTCTAAGTAGTTTTCTGCCAGGGAAAAATATACCAAGGCAGCAAATTTCTCCAGTGCACCATCCTTATTACTGAGACAACCCTGTCATTAGCAAAAGCACAATGAACCTGATCTGGAGATGCATACCAATTAGGTTGCATGGAGCACTTTTCCTTCTTATCTCTATGGAAACTCGGCCTCCCTGGCTGCAGTGGACAATCAGTAATGTTTCATCCACCCATATGTCACCTAGTTAACACTGTACACTTTTATGTGAACCAAAAATCTGCTCTAACCCTCTCAACAACGCAAAGTAAAGAAATTAAAGAAAGGGAAGGAGCAAAGTGCCCCGTGCATTTCTGAGTGAGCCTTTGCAACGTACAAACCTGCACAGTCAGCACTCCTGGCCGCAGATAAAGCAGCAAGAATTGTAACTTTATCTGTAGCGGGCACACAATTTACATTTAATTCTCCAGTTCTAAATCTGAGAAAGCTTGTGTAAATATCTTGAAGCCAACTTCCCTATTACAAGAGGCAGCATCTTTAAAATCTCACAAAAATGTTGTGTCACCTGCTTTGTCCATGAGAATGCTTTACACTACTTCCTGCCACATACCAGAATTAAGTACATTTTCCCCCCATGTACCTAGGATATTTTTTTAAAATATTTTTTTTAACCTGGAAATTAACTAATATATTTCTTCATATTTGTCTGACTACAGAAGAAGGTCTTTGGGAATAAATCAATATACTTGATTCATTCCTTCTCTGCTTGTTTATATGTCTTTTTTCTCTTTAAGGCTTTGCTCACTTTTTACATTTCACATTGTTTAAAAACCAGCAACACAAGGGATTGGGACAAGATCACTGTGGTTTTAATTTTAGTCTCTTTTGGAAAACAATACCTTTCTGAGAGAGGAATATAAACTTTTTAGTGATACTTAATTTGTGATTATCAAAAGAACACCTCATACCTCAAACATTGACAGAAAAACAGAACAGGTCATAAATGTCAAAATGAAAAATGGAAATGTCCTTTCTGAAAGCATATAGGTCTGATCACAGACTTTAAGAATACACAAGATTAAATGCAGTGATATGAGCAGTGGCACATTAAGAGAGCTGAACTCTCATTACAGGTAAACAAACATTTAAAGAAGCTGAAGGCAATTAAGTAACATCAGACAATGGATGTTGAAAAATAAAGCCAAGTTGATAACTGGTGGTGACTCAGGAAGCTACGCGAAAAGAAAAAAGAAGAAAGAGGAGCTCAAGGAAAGCTTGCTTCTCTTGAAGAATTTCCTAGACTTATGTCAGTGCTGTTGATATTCCCATGATACTGTCACTTATAGAACATTTGTTTTTTATCATAAAAGCAATTCTGCATATGTGTAAAATTCTAAGTCTGCTAGTGGGAGCAATTTAAAACTGAATAATGCTGTCCTGAGGGGATTGTACTGCTCTTTGGGGTTTGTTTTTAGGTTTAACTCATCACAGGAAAAAACTTAGTCTTCAGAAGTAATTATTTTTAGTTGTGACCCCTGAGAACAATGGAGAAAGAGTTAGTAGAGAGTTGTGTGAGAGCAGTTCATTTAAATGTTAAATATACTTTTACATAAACAGAGAGGACTAGAAATCAGACCAGCAGAATTTTGGTCAGTCTGGTGAAGGCTATTACCAACCTGCCATAGAGCTATTTATGGGTCGCTGCAAGCAGAGATTCGGATAATTGCTTTGGACATGTGATTTTATAGATACAATAATATATTTTTCAGTAAAATATGTCATACATGATGTCAGCTTTTTCCTTTATCAGTTCAGAGAAAAAGAAATAAAATAACTTAAACATTTCACCTGCTTCTATTTTAGATGAGAAATCCATTGTGTTTCTCAGCCTGCAAAATGAGTTCTAGTATTCTTGCTGTATTTGTACCCTATAGCCCTAGAAGGGTAATATTACAGTAAGTGTCAAATTCTGTGTTCAGTGAAAAAGGCAAAAAACACTGTTTTAAAATGAGCTTCCATTTTTTTTTCTTTTTTAGGATGTAGTGATTATTTATACACATTTTAGTCTCAAGAACAATGACTGAAAATATACTCTGAGTGACTTCTAAGAAACAGTGAATAAGAATGAGAAAATAAAAGTTATAACCATGGATTTTTTATTATTTCACAGAGATTCAGGCATCTTAAAATTAAGCATTTTGCTAAGTAAGAACTGTAGAATAAAAACAACTACTCTAGTGTTCAGAGTTCCTGCAATTGCTCAATTCTTCTTGTAACTTAGCAGCTCTGTTGTAGTTACATGGCAACTGTCACAACTGTGTAATGAAATATGTCAGTCCTCATATATAGCTGGCTTCCAGACTATAAAGGTGTGTGTTCCTAGTACACTTTTTCAAACATGTCCTTAGCTCCTGCCAGGAATGACATTTAAATTCTTGTATCACATAAACCCTTTTTTGTTAGTCTGTTTTATGCTTTTTCTTTGCTTAAGGCAAATTCACAGACCATATTTGTTTTTCAGAGAATTTAATGAGATAGTTTTGAACAGAAGGGCAAAAACCTCATTTACCTTGTTGTTTATTTATGATGCTTGTAGAGAAGCCTTTGAATTCAGAATTGGTCAATTTGGGATAAGGGGAAATTTCAGTAAAGAAAGGAAGGAATTGAATTTTTGATCTTCATAGGCATAGGATAAAATGGGCTTCAGACAGCATAGCTACACTGTAGTTTTACAGAAACATCTACAGATCAACTCAAGATAGAGCACTGCAACTTTAAGTTTTATATTTTATCATTAGCATTTTGCCAAGTTCTGTATGTCTTGCTTTCTTCTGATAAATCCAACATAACTTTAGATACCTAATTGAAGAGCTGAAATAGAAGCTTACCAAACTCATTGCCCTCTATAATCAGTGAAGAAGAAAGCTTTCAGCCCAAGGACAGTCTGAATCATCTTCCAGAGGTAAACTATTCTCTGCACAGGCAGTGTTGAATTCTGGGACAAACATGTTCCTAGCATTAGTTCCCCAGACTGACTTTGAGTGGGAAGAACCTAGGCATGAGCGAGCAACTTTTTCCAAAAAAACCATGGCATGCAGCAGTTCCCCTACCTAAGGGAGAAGCCTCACTGTACTAAGCTTGTAGTTAAAATACTGCTGTGTTAGTAGGTGTTCCGTTGAGTGAGTTTACTCTTGATGGAAGCAATCTGAGTGACACGTCTACAAAATGAAGTTGTCTACTTACACCAGCCTTTACAGCCTTTACTGAAATGGCACTTCAATTTCCAGCTATTTGAAACTGTAGTTTCTCTTTCAAGAAGGCCAAGTATGGCTTGTTATTGACAAAATACAGTAGGCTTTTTCGTTTGTCTTTTCTTTTTTTTCCCCTTTTTTTCTTCCTGAGGCAGAATGATAGCAGTACCCCTACCAATCGTTTCTAATGACGCTAAGTGCTGACTAATACTGAATTCAACTTGGGTTGAAAATAAGGCAACTAGGAAAGCTACTACGCATTTCTCTGTCTCTACCATTCCACAAGAAAGCAAAATCTCTCCAGCAGCTAAAAGACATGTCATTTCTCTTCTTAAATGATCCAAGAAACACACATACAATTATATATGTACATACAAGTACACACATCTCTCTACATACTTCTATATTTATATATGCTCTTAGATTTACATATGAGTATATACATACATATACAGATATATGTATGTGCACTTGCACATTAACATCGTCACACATACACATTCCCAGTTTGTCTGCTAAAATCGATTATTATTTCTTATAAAGAAAATTATTTCTCCACCCAGTTAAATTCTGTACCAGTCCCTCTTTTTACTTTGCATTCTCACAGAAAGAAGCTAAACTTTGTGGGAGTTCACAATAAAGAAAAGGAAATCAGGATACTCAAATCAAGACATAAGATTCACCCCCAAAAATATGGGTCTTCTTCACCAGTTACTGACTTGCTAGCACACACAAGCATGAGAAATTTAACATGAGCTTTCTTGGTTCCACTATATGGTACATGTAGTATATGAAAAAAATTATTTACCTTGCATTTCTGCTTCACTGAAGGTGCCTTGCATAAATCTTTTCCCTGGCATATGTCCCATCCTAAACCCAAAGCATTTTCATCTTTTTAAGACACCATCGTCAGTCAGAAACACCCCAGGAGAATCAATAACCCCTGCGGTAAATGAGCACTTCTCTGGCTTGACACATCCAACCCATCAAACGTTCCCCTGCCTTTTTAGAAACACAGAGCTCCCATTCTCCATCATTAAATCCATTTCTCAAATCAATGCACATATATTAATTATGTGCACAATTAATGAAATAAAGCAAATGCTTTAAAAGCAAACCTGGCATCCAGGTATAAGGGACAGACAAAATAGACATTGTCCTTATTCTAGGCCTGGGCAGGAGGCATGCATTCAGGGGCAGAGAAGATACATGCCTCTTCTCTCATAAGTTTTGACTTCTGTCTATCTGCCAAATGGTCTGAGAGAAGTAAGAAGAAGGTGTGCTTATATACAAGTTGGGACTGACTAACAATCAGTGAGGCTGGTGATGTGGGCTGATTCCATACCAGTGAATGGGCAGTGAAGCTTGACTCTCTGCACTGCTAGGTGGTGCGACAGGTTTCTGGCATGGCACCAGTCCATGCTTTCCACCTGGTCTGCTTCCAGACATGCCTGGTCTGTTCCCAGTAGGGGCATGGGCCATACAACAGTTTCAGGTGTTGGTTTGCACATGGCCTCTCCAACTGGAACCTAATGCCACAGACATGGGTGGCTCTGCAGCTCTTGGCCTCAATTCCAGAGGACTGTCTAAGCATGATTCATTTTCTGGTCTGAATGTAGCCATAAGCTTGCTTGGTGACTGTGACTATTAGCAGTGGTGTGCCAGTGATCTTCTAGGGTTAGCTGTTACTCAGTCTCCAACAAGGTAGAATAGCTAACCCAGTTTTGCACTTCAGGTACACAGCATCCCTAAGTTTCAAATATGGGATCAATCCAGCCATGTGTGATTTATGTGAGGACAATTCTCCACCCTGTCCTTCCAAGGCAGAATAATAAAAGCTGAAGAACACCAAAAACTGACAGCAACAGCAACAGAAAATGTTAGGAAATGAAACAGTATTTATAGAAGATTTTGTAATATATGTCCTTCAATGAGACACGTGATCTCTCATATGAATTTCAGCATTGTCCATTTTCATTATTTCATTCAGAGTCTTATGATGTTCAGTGTTGTTTTCTTTAGTAAAGCTCCCACATGAAGTGATTATATGACTATCCCGTTTTAGGTCTCTTTTTTAAAACAAAACAAAACAAAACAAAACATAACAAAAAAACATAGTACTAGATGCAAAGAAGAGTTGAAAATTTAATATTTCCCCCAGTGGTTCAAAATGTGTCAAATAACAAAACAGAAACATAACTAATTGTTTTTAGTATTTTGTAGTATGATTTATTGTATGGAAGTAAGCAATCCTTTCACTGTCCCATGAAACACACACCTACCCCAAGTGCGAAGACCAGGACACCCTGAGACAAGGTAGGCTTCCTCAGGATGCCCTAGAATCTTTCCAGAGGCTACTTCACATTCCTAGAATTTTGTTTCTAGCCTCCACCTCTTGCAAAAATATTATTCCTTAGGAAGTAAGATTTCTGTGTAAAATTTCTGATTGTCCTTATTCTGGATTTGTATTACTGGGAAGTAAAATCAGAAGCACGTCTGTACATTGAAATAGAAGTGTTTTAGATTAAAGAAATGTACAGTCTTTTGCAGCTTTATTTTTTTTTCCATTTTTTTCCCCCATGCTGACTGAATGTGCATAGTCTTTCCAGCATATTCAGTATTTCTAATATCTGTTTTCTTTCCCTTAATTCAGATAATATTCCACAAAAGTCTTTAAATATTAATTAATATCTCTCAAAGTACCCTGAATTCAGCCCAGGAATGGAAAACTTCAGTATAAAAGTTTGAAAACACCAGAATTAACCACATACATGATAAATGTCCTAAAGGGGTTCTATAGAGCATAGGGTTTATATTAAGACAAAATGATCACTTAGCATACTCATTTGCTGGCTTTCAAATGTACATTACCTGCCTCCCTTTCATATTTTTGTGTGTCTGCTCAGTTCCAAGAAACGTACCTAAAAATACACTTTAAAATTGCATCTATATTAAGACCTTAGAGAGCAATCTACAGCTCCATCTGAGCAAACCCATACTACTAATTACTCTTCAAAAATGATTTTTTTCATGGAAATCCATTTCTGAAAAAAATGTTGACCCCTTGAACACTGGAAGCACCACAAGTTTCACAGTGGAGCCTAACTGAAAGGCATACATTGCAATAGTTAATGAAAAGACATCCATTGACCTGAATGGTCTTTGTACCATAGTTCTGGGGTTATCCAGTTACTTCATACACAGAGGGGAACTAAAAAATGTTTATAGCAAATGCTCTTAAAGCAAAGGGAGAACTTGTAATGAATCAGCTATTCAAGATTTTTACAGCTCAATTGGTAACATTATTTTTATAAATTTTCCTCTTTCAGGGGATACAATCATAGATCATAGAATTTTAGAGGTTGGAAGGGACCTAGAAAGATAATCTAGTCCAACCTCCCTGCCAGAGCAGGATCACCTAGACCAAGTCACCCAGGAATGCATCCAGGTGGGTCTTGAATGTCTCCAGAGAAGGCAGACTCTACAACTCTACAACTGGGCAGGCCGTTCCAAAGCTCTGTCACCCTCACTGTGAAAAAGTTTTTCCTTGTGTTTACCCTAAACCTTTTGTGCTCCAACTTACTCCCATTGCCTCTTGTCCTTTCATTGTATGACACTGAGAAGAGTCTGGCTCCATCCTCCCTGCACTCACCCTTAATATATTTATAAACTGATGAGGTCCTCCCTCAGTCGCCTCCAGGCTAAAGAGCCCCAGCTCTCTCAGCCTCTCCTCATAAGGGAGATGCTCCACACCCTTAATAATCTTGGTGGCCCTGCACTGGACTCTCTCCAGTAGCTCTTTGTCCTTCTTGAACTGGAGTGCCCAGAAATAGACACAGTATTCTAGGTGGGGTCTCACCAGTGCAGAGTAGAAGGGGAGGAGAACCTCCCTCGACCTGCTGGTCACATTCTTCTTAATGCATCCCAGGACAAAGATCTCATGAAACTATAAAAGCCCACTTAGTTTCAGAGCATGTTCATGTCCACACAGCATCCACATTCATGCAGAAGTAACTGCACAGTCAAGGCCTACCTATGAAAATCGGACAAAAGGTAGCAGCTAAACACTAGACTACAACATCAATCGGTAAAAAATAAATAAATAGTGCAACAAGAGAAAATTGGCCCAAAGTAACCCTGTGGAAAATGGATGTCCCCCATCCATGGTTGAGTTTTGCCTACTGAGGCTTCAGCATATATTGGTCTGTTGAAACAAACACACCAAGTTAATAATTTTTGTTTCTCAGAAAGATTGATTGGTCTTCACATCTGTGAGGATGTGAAACAGTTATATGAACTATCTATCTTAGAAGAAATGTAACAGGCAGCCAGAAATAGTCGTGTGTGGAAATTCCACCTCTGCAGTAGTAACTAATGCTTTCAGATTTTGCCTGGAGATGTTCTTAAATGCTTACTGATTACTTTCTCACAGTATTCTATTTCAGTAATTTTTAAAGAAAGAAAACACATAAAAAAGATATACCCTTTCTTCTCCAGTCTCTGTCCATTAAATGACTGTTTCCAATTTAATGCATTGATGTTGAAGGTCTTTGAAATTCAAAGGTGTGTTTCTCTTCACATCCCTAATGGGATAATAGCATATACTAATGCACATGCATTTGTTCTTTTAGTCACAATTTCATAAGAATTGCAAGTTGCAAACATTATTGCTTTATGATTGTTGTGCAATTAGACAAAAGAAAATGTATAGAGACAGGCAAATTGAAGAAAAAAAAAAAGTTCAATTCCTTGTCCAGTATCCNTTTCTTTCCTGTTTGCAAAATGGATAAATGAGCATTTACATGCTCTCAAACCAAATTGTATAAAGCAAAATTGATAAAATAGTTTTAAATAGTTTTCACTTAAAAGAAGTATTGTTTTGATCCACTGCAACATTCCTGCTATATGTAACTACAGCATATCTTCTTGCATGTTATTGAATTTAGCTCACTGCAAATTAAAAAGTGAATTATCTTTTTCACATTTTCAGGATAATTGCATTTAATACAATGCAATTTGACCTGGGAATTTGACTTATAGATAGTTGTACAACATATAAATTTGCCACAGCCCACCAGGTTCTATCTTAACTTATGCATTCACAAATTCTATGGATGTTGTGGTTTAACACCAGCCAGCACCCAAATATCAAACATCAGCTTGCTCACTTCTTCCCACTCCCAGTGACATGGGAAGAATAATAATAAAAAAAAAACCAAAAAACAAACGACCAAAAACAATTGAGACTGGTGGCTTTGGCTAAGAACAGTTTAATAAGTAAAATAAAATAATAACAGAAACTAATAATAGGAAAATAACAAAAAGACAGAGAAATAAAACCCAGGAAAAGACAAGTGATAGACAATGTAATTGGTCACTACCCAATGACTGATGCCCAACCAGTCCCTGAGCCCCTCCTCACCAACTCCACACAGTTTATATATGTTTANATTGTTGTGCAATTAGACAAAAGAAAATGTATAGAGACAGGCAAATTGAGAGGACAGAAGATGCTGACATCCAATAATATGATTCTTTTTTCTAAACTACACAAAGTTCCATTAATAGTTTGCATATTTGTGAAATTCACCCTTTCAAAGAATTCCAAAAACAAAGGCCTAAAATCTGACAGTACTTCTATTGCTCATTTGTCCCCTCCTTAAACACTTCATCCAATACACAGCAAAAAAAGAAAGTGTGATGTCCTAGTATAACCATGTAAAATGTACAATAAATTATTTTCAAAAGGAAGCACTTTAATGCTAACAAGCACCAGTGATCTGCTTCGAAGCTGTCACCAAAGGACACTTTAGACATTAGAATGCATTACTGGGTGGTAATGGCAAACGGCTATATAGAATCTCACTGCTCATTATTGCCATTTAATAATTTTCTTTCCTGTTTGCAAAATGGATAAATGAGCATTTACATGCTCTCAAACCAAATTGTATAAAGCAAAATTGATAAAATAGTTTTAAATAGTTTTCACTTAAAAGAAGTATTGTTTTGATCCACTGCAACATTCCTGCTATATGTAACTACAGCATATCTTCTTGCATGTTATTGAATTTAGCTCACTGCAAATTAAAAAGTGAATTATCTTTTTCACATTTTCAGGATAATTGCATTTAATACAATGCAATTTGACCTGGGAATTTGACTTATAGATAGTTGTACAACATATAAATTTGCCACAGCCCACCAGGTTCTATCTTAACTTATGCATTCACAAATTCTATGGATGTTGTGGTTTAACACCAGCCAGCACCCAAATATCAAACATCAGCTTGCTCACTTCTTCCCACTCCCAGTGACATGGGAAGAATAATAATAAAAAAAAAACCAAAAAACAAACGACCAAAAACAATTGAGACTGGTGGCTTTGGCTAAGAACAGTTTAATAAGTAAAATAAAATAATAACAGAAACTAATAATAGGAAAATAACAAAAAGACAGAGAAATAAAACCCAGGAAAAGACAAGTGATAGACAATGTAATTGGTCACTACCCAATGACTGATGCCCAACCAGTCCCTGAGCCCCTCCTCACCAACTCCACACAGTTTATATATGTTTACATGACGTTCTATGCTATGGAATATCCCTTTGGTTAGTTCGGGTCAGCGCTCCTGGTCATGGGCCATCCTGGTTTCTTGTGCACTTGCTTGTTGGCAGAGCACAGGAAACTGAAAAATCCTTGACTTAGGATAAGTGCTACTTAGTAACAACTAAAACAGTAGTGTATTTTCATCATTATTCTCACACTAAGTCAAAAACATGGCACTGTACCAGCTACTAGTAAGAAAAATAACCCTATCCCAGCCAAAATCAGAACAACGGACTTCAAACAATGTTCAGATATAACATTTCTTATGACTGATGCATAACCGTTGTAATGCTTAAAAACCACATTTAATAGTACACCTTTCCCTCGCACTGAATTTAGCCCTTGAACTTCAGTTTTGGAACAGTTTTTCACACACAAAATGACTTACCCATATGACAGACTATATGCTTACCTCTCATCTATATATGTTTGTCCTTTAACATGTCATAATACAAAAGCACATAAATCTAAGTGCATTGCCTCAATTGTGTATCAGCAAATGTGTTTCAGGGTGCCAACAAGGATTATCCTTAGAAAGGAAGAAATCCATGAAGATGGGAGATGAAAATCTGCTGAGATTACCATCCATGAATGAAATAAACACAGCCCCCTGGTTTGGTGTGCACCCAAATTGCCCTATGTTGGCTTAGCAGGAATGGGGTCTGCTGTGTCTGGGAAATACAGAGGGCTGGCATGTCCTTCTTAATTTTCCCTCACACTTACAGGAGTTTTCCAAAAAATCTTTATCAGAGAAACTAGGACAGACTTCACTTAGTGAGATTTTATCTTTGAAGTCGAGGGATGAGACTGACTTTCTTGAGATTGCTAAATCACCCAATTCACTTTCAAGACACTAACATTAGTCATAGCACAGAGACAAAATGATTCTAGGATTTCACTTCAAAACATTTTCCAGTTCAAAAGAAACGTACTCCAAAAGAAAACAAAAGAAAACAAACCAAGAACAAATCCCCAAAACCTCAGATAGAAGGAAAAGATAGGAGAAGATTAATGAAACATTGCTCTTTCTGCCAGAGTTGGAGATGAGCTCCCGAGAGTTCACTGCGATCAGTGATGTGCAGAGTGAGGAGCACTAACACTGCCGCAAACGAGAACAGCTTCTGTCGGAAGTACAGCTGATTAATCAACTTGATATTACCCGAACTGATTAAACAATGAGACATCCTGGGGTTTTGCTGTCTGTCCTGATGAGCGCTCATCATAACTATTAGTACTAAACCCCAGCACGTCTCCCTTGGGAGTAAACTACCTTCTAATGTTTTTCCTCTAAAGATTAATTCCATTGTTATGGAACCTGTGTATTAAAGGAACTGTAAACTAATCATTAGTCATTTTCAAACAATCTGACCTTTCCAGCTTTGACTGGTGGAGTGTTTTTGGAAGAGGTCTTGTTCAGTTTCCCTTATTCACATAAGCTGGTGTACTTAGACAAATAGGAAAGGGACTGATATGTCTGCAGTATTGTGTTCATTTCTAAAGCAGAAAAAGTGGACATGTTTTAATGAACTTTTTTCTTTTTTTCTTTTTTCTTTTTTTTTTTCTGAAGAAATGTTTAAAGGATTAGCAGCTGTAGAAACCATTAAAACCTTTGCTTTGTTCTACCTAATGACCCAAACCTCTGCCTAACCTCCAATACAATAAACTCTCTCTCTAAGACCCCATTAAACTTGTTACCTGCAAAAGGAGACAGTTTTTAAAATATGCATTTTATCAAAGGTTAAAGAGTATTTATTTCATGTCATTAAATAATTTCTGAACTTGGAAAAAAATCAAAAGTCATGTTTGAAAGAAATATTCTATGTGTGTCTGAAATAGGCTTCCCTTGTCTATGATTCTGTTTTTTAACATGATGACTATGGTCTTACGGCTTTTAAGGGGTTAGAGAAGGCCTCACATTTCTACATGTCCATATATCCTTGTAGTTGTTACCTAGTTTCAATATTTCACCTTCTAACAAGACAATTCACAATTTCCCTACATGTCTGCTTGTGAGAAAGATTCAATCTGACTTAGACCAAAGGCAGGAAAAGGCAATTATTTCCAACTTTGTATTCAGGCTTTTTTTTTTCCTGATTTCCAGTGATAGCAGCTTTTAAACACTTAACAGCTTTGTTAGCTTAAAACAAATTAATACCAATTTTAATTCAGATGTCTAGTTTCAAGAGCAGGAAATATTTTTGTAATCTATTAAAACTTTTATCCCCCCTAGGGAAAAGAGTTTAAAAATAGTCTTATGAGTAAAATTCTTAAGTCATTTGGATTGGATTCAACAATGAGCATCCTACCATGCACATTCACTGGATTTTTTCTAGGTAACTTTTTTTCACTAAGTTTTCCTGATATGTATGCAGGTCAGAATAAACAAACCCATGAAAAACTATGAGTCCAAGCCCTTGAGCACAAAGGACACAAAGAGCAGCTGTCCAGCTTCAACCCTGCAGGCATAATAGCAGTAGACTGGTGATTCTGAGCACTGCAGTTCCCCACAGGGGCATACATCCTCTCACAAAAGCTTGCAAGATTTGTTTGGTTTTTATTTCTTTTTCTGTTCTTTTTTCTCTTTTTAAAAGGTGTGCACTAGGTTAGAGAAGGGCCTGCTTATATTTGTTGCTCACAAACTACCAGGTGCTCAGATGCAACAAAAAAAAAAATCCAGAGGCAACTGTTCAAATTTGTTTAGGTTCAAAATACTGCTGGTATCTTTATGGGTTATTTAAATATTCCTAAAGCTTTGGAAGTATCTGTTTGGTAATCTTCCTGGTAAGCACCTAAAACCAAATTATGTTTCCTATTGGCTACCTAAAATGGGTATCAGCAGGGGGTATCAGTAATTTTTGTAATTACTGTTCTTTAGATGCTTATGCTCTTCCTCATTTTATGTAATTGTGTCTAAACACCTACACATATGTAGGGTGGTGAATTTCACACAATTACAATGTTTGGCATGACACATCCCCTCCTCCAGAAAACAGTCCCGTACACCTGACATTATACCCATGGTAGCTAAGAGGAATTTTGTTCACCATTAAATACAGGCAGGGTTTTAGACCTTGATGTCAACACCTTTCTTCCTTTGCTTCACAATTGCCTTGTCATTTTTTAGACAAACCCATGATATAAACTTGACTTATTTTCCATTTTAGTCAATGGATATTTTGTTTAAATATGAGAAACAACCTGTGCTTTTCAAACTGTGCTCAGGAAGTCCAGTGGTCAGCACTGGATTTCTCAAGTGCATCTGAAAGCTAACTAAGTCAGACTATTACCATAGACATTAACTGTGCATGGGTCCACCGAAAAGTGTTATGAGGTCATTGGCCTA
>VYZU01019361.1:80086-103589 GCA_013401355.1 Ceyx cyanopectus | reverse complement strand
CCTGTCCGTCTGCCCACCTGTCCATAAGCCCACTTTCCCACCTGAACACCTGAACACCTGCCCAGCTGCGCGTCCGCTCGCGGCCCGGCGGGCACAGAGACCCCGCCCCTCCCCGTTAGCCCCGCCCCGCATCAGCCCCGCCCCCAGAGGTGCCCCGCCCCCAACACCGCCCTGGGCCGCACGCGCAGGAGCCGCGTGGCCGCCATGTTGGCGCGGGCGGTGACGCGGAGGCGGTGACGCGCGGGGCGNGCGGGCGCGGGGCCGCGCTCGGGACTTTGGGAACGCTCCGGAGCGGGGCCCGCGGCTGACGCCGGGCGGGCAGCCCGCAGGTGAGAGGGGGGCGGGGGTGCGCGTGGCCGCTCCGCGCTGCTGCCCCGCGCGGGATCCCGGCCGGGCCGAGGGCTCTGCGTCCTGCGGGGAATCTCCGCCCGGGGGGGGGTGGAGCGGGGCCGCGCTCTTGGGCAGCGCGGGGCAGTGCGGGACAGGGGCTCCGTGGGCGCCGCCCGGAGGACGGGGGAAGGGAGCGGTGACTGCAGCGGGAGGGGACGGGGCTGCGCGGACGGGGGCCGGAGGGGAGCCCCGTGTGCGAGGCCGGCGGCGGCAGCTGTGCCCCGCTCGGTGCGGGCTGCGCGGGGACGGGCCGGGGGTCCCGTTCCGAGCGCGGGGACGGAGCGGAGCCGCCCGGGCCGGGGCGGCTGCGGGAGCAGCGCTTTGTGCCTCCGGAGAAGCGTCCTCGGCTCCCCCTTTGCAGGCATTGTTCTGGGTCCCTGTGCTGCTCGGCTCGTCCCCGGCCGCTGCTGGCAGTGTAATTGTTGCTGCTCCGCACAGGCCGCCCCAGCGCGGCGGGGAGGGAGTTTTGGGGCTGAGCTCTGAGCTATTGGGGATGGGGGTGTAGCTGCGGGTGGAGATGAACTTGCCGCTTTCCTCTTCTCCCTGTCCGGATAAAATGTAGGCCGAGCTGTGTTTGTTACCAGGGGCTGTTCAGGAGTTTCTGCCTCCGTAGGAAAAGTGCGACATTGGCTGGAGAGCCGGGGGAGCCCGGCCCGGGTCCTTGGCACGGTTAGGAACTGGAAGGTGTTCGTTCATCTCTTCAGCCCTGCACACCAAAGGGTTCCTTAGCTTGTACCTCCTGTATGTGAATGCAGCCGTGCTGACTGGGACCTGCCATGAAGCCCGCATCAGAAATAGCCCCATTAGCCATTTAAATGAGGCTCATGCATGTGAATAGAACGCCACAGAGGAGCCTTCCTTCTTTCCCCAGCGAGCTCCTCGTAGAGATAATGCTAATGAACAACCTTCGGGCACTCGCCCCACTTCATTTCATGGTAAAGCCTGTCCTGCAATCCTGCTTAATGCTACACTATGCTGCAGAGCCTTGATAGTGAAAAAAGTTCGGGTAGTAACTAGCATGAAATGCTGCCCTGAATGCCTTTCTTGTCATCTCTTTAATTCTGTGATTTTCAGAAATGTGCTTCTGAGCATTTCCCTTCGCTTCTGAAGTTCAAACAAAAAAAATAATGTAGTGAGCTGCCAGCACAAATTAGCATGCTGCTCTGCTTTGAAGGAGCAAGACTGCTTCTGTTGAGCCTTGGCTTGACACCAGGTGTCAAAAATGAATTCAAGTGACTTTGCCCCTGCCAGCATTTTTTTGTAGTATCATTTGAAAGAGTTTCTTGTGCTTTTCTCTGAAAGGTCCCTAAACGGGAAGCCATCTGAGGCTGCAGTTCCACTCTGCCTCATCTCTAGTAGTGACAGGGACTTGGAGACTGGTGTGACTGGTGTTGCTGGCACTGCTGCTGCTTGGCATGCAGCAGATCAGCAAACTTAGCCAAAAAAAAAAAAAGGATTCTGAGCCTCCCTGATCCAGATTGCACTGTGGTCCCAGAGAGGATAGTGGAGCACATCAGTGGGAAGATGAGGGGTGCTGGGATCATCTCAGGCAGCCTGTGAGGATCTGGCTCCCTTGAAGCAGGGCTGAGTGTGGTGAAGCAGAGAGGGGAGTGTGTTCACTGCTACCACTCCAGAGGCAGTGTGTGAGGTTGATGATGGATCCTTCATGAAGCTCTAAGGGGGTCAGGGGAAATGTAGCTGCTACAGAAGAGCTCTGGTGCTGGCACATAAAGTGGCTAGAAACTCAGTGGGATTGAGCATACAGAGTACAGTCTTGCTTTTCCCCTCTGAATTCTACCTTTAAATGTGCTTTTTTTTTTTTCCCAAGAAAAATGCTGGAATTCCTTTAAGAACAGCAACAAAAAGTTGAATCAACCTGTCAGCTGTGTGGTGTTGAGTGTGAGTTACCAGGATACTCTTGAGTACCTTCCCCTGACAGTGACCATCAAGCCCAGTGTGTCTGCCTCTCAAGGCATCATCTGCTGTCTGGATGGAAAGTTCCCATGCTGTTACCTCAAGGGCTGGGTGTTCTTGGTGTGGCCCAGCTCTTAGAAGGGGGGAATTAGCCCACACCACAGACATGTGTTGGTGGAGACTCCCAGTGAGTTTGCTGTGTGTTCTGCTGGGAGTGTTTCTCCTACTCTATCACCTCCACAAATGCCACAGGCAAAGCTTCAAAAATGCTTTGCTTTTTCCTGGGTGTTACATGAAGCAGCTGTGATTATTAGTATATGGCTTTTGTTTTCTTTGCTCTCTAGTTGATGTATCTGTGCTGGCAAAACTCAGAAACTGCACAAGGAGAAAATGGAACTATTTAAAGTGTTGAAGAGCTAGCAGCCTCAGAGAGGGAGTGTTCAGTGCTTGGCTCACTGTATCAATACTTCAGAACTTAGCTAATCATGCTTAATAGCTTATGAAAGTTGACTTGGCCTCAGGCTAGGTTCACAGGGATGGATGCCTTTATCACAGACCTGGTGTGGTGTGCATGGGTGTCAGTGTGAGTGGGAAGTAAAAAGCAAGATGGGGCAACACATGCTCTGCTGTTTTTCAGAGTTCTCTGAGCAGTTCCCCCAGCTGTGTGGAGTGGCAGAGTACTGTTAACTGATGCAACAAGTTTCTTAGAAATGGGAGGTAAGAGCTTTATGGATGAATGAGAACTGCTGCTGTGGAAAAAACAACATATTTGCTTTCTTTAAGCAATGTGTCTTTGGAAAGCTAGCAAGTAATTAGGCAAGTTTAGTCTCTGGAAGAAAAGGCAGCTTTAAGTGGGCATGCAGGGTAACTGAAACAGTTGACATCTTCATGTGAGTTACTTTGGTAAGATTTTGTTTCCAAGGGTTATGTACAGTCAGTGTGTCAAGGTGAAAGCACACCTCTTCTTTTAGTGCAGGTAGCTGCTTGGATCCTGTGTCAGAAGGACCCAACAAGAGACCCAAGGTGTCAGTGATGAGGTGGGAGATGCAGAGCATGCCCAGGTGTGATGTGGTACTGGTGGCAGGAGTGTTTCTTGGAGATACCTTTGGATTATGAGGTAGGAGGGGATCTGTTTGAACTCCAGAGGAGCTTGCAAGCTGAGAGAAAATTTAAGTCTTGACTCTTAGTTGACCTGTGTGTCCCAGAGGACAGAGTAAGAAAATTCTAAGGATTTCCCACGTTGTGTCCTGTAGAGATTTGATGTCTTGCATGCAGTGGGAAGCTGGTTTTAAGGGAATCAGGTGTCTATTATTTTGGAGAATGCATCAGCTACTGGTTGTTGTGTCAGTGTTTCTGCTTTGAGCTTGCTGTGAGAAACACTCAAGTTTCCTGCAGTGGAAACAGTGCTTTGCTCTAAATACTGATGACACTGGGCATGAGTTCTTGGGGCTTTTGTTTTTACTTCTCTGTGATTGAAGCAGCTGCTTGGTGATCTGTTCTGAGCTGGGAAATCTGGGAGATGTTTTGGCAATGCCAGCACACTCTCTCTGTTTTTAAGGCTTTTTCTTCATTCTGAAATGTTTGAAATAATAGAAAGAAATGAAAAGAGATTGTCAACACAAGTTCTGCTTTCAAAGAAGTTTTCAGTGTAGTTCTAGTTGCTTCATTTTTTTGCACAGGCCTGGTGGTTAAAAGCAGGGGTGGGATGATTGGAGAACCTGCTCTGTCCCTGTGTTTTAACAGTGCTCTGCACCTAAAACCCTTACAGAGAAAAAGAAACCAAGAGGGCCAGTGTTCCCAGCCTGTGCCTTTCAGAAACTGCAGTGTGACAAATAAAACCATTGCAATTGAGCTTGGCTACAGCTCCCCTGAGTGCAGATTGCACTTATGGGGAAGCTGGAATTCCATGGCATGAAAAATATAAAGCAGAACTTTTTGAGGTGTACAAGTGATTAAATATTAGAGAGAATCCCATAGGTTGAAGGATAAACATGTGAATTTCACCCAGTTCTTATCTCCTGGGTGTTTGGTTTGTTGGTTTTTTTTTGTCTCTCCATGTGAGGCATTTTCTACTTCTGGGTTGAAGGTGTTCCACATGCATTTCATTCAGCTCTGTTGGAATGTTGATTCTTTTGAACAGCATGGTCAGGTGAGTTCAGGTAATGTGACATATCCAGCAGGATATTAAGATGATCTGAAGCATCCAGCAGGTTTTCACTGTACTGGCACAACCCCCAGCTCTCTAAAGTTGAAGCTCTGCTTCTGTTAGACTTTGATGCACTAGATATTCTGCACATGAATTTGTAAGAGGTAAATGTGAAATATTTCTTTAAAACTTTGAAGTTTTTAATAAACCTGTTGCAGATTGAAAATTAGCCAGAGTTTCACCCGTGGAGGGCAAAATCTGAAGCTGGAGGTATTTTGGAGGCAGGTTGGTGCCTCAGCTGATGCATCTCTGGGTGGTCCTGCCTTCTGCTGCTGCTGCTCCCTTGGCAGGTCTAGTGCTGAGGTGAGTGCAGAGTGATTTCTGTCATGCTGCTGATCTCATGGGGAACAAAACCACTCAGCAGTGTTCTCATCAGCCTCTGCCCTGCCCTGTGGCTGCCCCTCACTGCTGCTCTCACTGGGGAGGCAGGAATGCTGTGGCTGGAGGTGAGGGAAGGATTGGTGTTGGGGATGGAGCACTGACCTGCATCCTTCCCAGGGGTGTTACCTGGCTCTGAAGGCAGCCAAGGGGGCTTTTGCCTTAACTTTCAGCTTCTCAGTGCCTGACTTTCAAGCAGCTTTGTTGTTAGAAACAGGCACTTTTATGGCTGCCCACAGGTTTTTAATAGAGCAGAGGAAGTTTCACATCCGTTATTAAAGACATGAGTGAGACTAGGATCCTACAAATGTTGGCATCTAGTCTGTATATGTGTGTGTATATATATATATTTTTATATATATTCTAAAATATATAAACATATATACACATAAATATTATATATTCTAAAATAAATATATATTATATATTCTAAAAAATATATATAAATAAATATCTAATTATATATTTATATATATTTATATTTTTAAATTTATATATATATTTTAGAAACTGATTATGTATTACAGGGGTCTAGAGTTGGAGACTTGTCACCTTTCTGGAGTGAGTATCTTAATAGCAACAACTGTGAGTTACAAACTACACACGTGGTTGTATTGCTGTCTCATTAACTGCTGTATTTGATTAGCTGTTTATGTTGGGAGCTGTTACCAGGAACAGAATGTAACCATTTTTTGTTCTCTTTAATGCTGAAATTGTAATGTAGCAGTTAAATTGTTTTATCTAGAAATTTAAACTGGGTTTTTGTGTTTCTGTTCTAAGCCTATTTTTGCACAGTGAAATTAATATATTTCCNTTTATAAATATTTATTTTTAATATATTTTATATATTTATATATTTTTATATATTTATATATTTTTTTATATATTTATATATATTTTATATAAACTAAAGACTTTCCAGGCTTCCACCTTTGTACTGGAAATCACAAGTTAAACACTTGAGCTACAAAAGAATCAAAGGATAAACCAGCAATAATGAATCAGAATTTCCTAGATTGCTTGAGTTGCCTCAGGTTGCTCCCTCAGCAGCTGTGTGCGTCAGACAAGTCTCTTCTGGCTTCTGAGGAGCAGTAGTTAAAGGCAGAAATACTCACTGCCAGTTCTTCCCTGGACTTGGGCAGTGTGAACCATTGGCATCCTGCTGGTGAAGGGCTGATGGAGAGCTCTGTAGTGCAGGTGAGCCCTGGGGCCTTAGCTGAAGGAGGGCAGCTGGGATGGTCTGTTCTGCCTAGGCTGCAGCTGGTGGCAGTGCTGTCAGTGGCTCAGGTAGGTGCCATGGGGGTGTAGGTGCTGCTGCTTGCTGTGCTGGAGCCTCACCTGGCATTCTGCAGCAGGGTAAGCTGTTACATAAACTACTCAGCCCTTTCTGAAAGGGTGAATACATGGAGGAGTGTTCAGTGAGGCTGTAAATGGACCACTGTGCCACTCCTCTGGCATCTCCTTTTAACAAGATACTCAGTGGGTGCTTTTTTTTCCTTCCCTAATTTTAGTACTTTGTTTTTTAAAAAAATATTTGAATTAATAAAACAATTTTGCTGATCTATGTACCTGACTTGGTATTTTTTGCTTGATATTAATTTTAGGACTTCAGACTCTTTTAAAAAGAATTTAACCACTAAGAAGAAACTGCTGCATAACTTTTACTGAGTACATCTAAATTACATTAATGCTATTGTATCTAGTCCATCCTCTTCAGTTTTTTTCCTCTGTAAAATTGATGGCACTACTTTTAAGAGCCACAGCAATGGACCAAGACCTCGATGTGATACAGCTTCAATGATGCAGCTTCTGTTCCTAAAACTTGTTCTGCTGCAGTTGAATTTCTGTCACCTGTTACTGTTGTGGGGTTTGTGTGTGATGAGTGGGGTGAGTGCAGCAGAAAAACAAAATATTAACATCATAGTCCACATCTCAGCAAGCATGTGGTCTAACTTTGGCCTAGGGTGGTAGCATTTTCCTCATGTTTCTCTCTCAAAACTCACAGCCCTAAGGCAACTTGATAGAATTTGCCAACATCTCCTGTCTGTCTCCAGGGGCAAAGTTTCTTTTGGGGTGCTGGCAGGGTTTTTGTGTCTGGTTGTGCTGTTGACCATCACTCTGGGTTTGTAGGAGGAGTGTCTCAGTGAGGGGGTTGTAAACCTCATCTCCAGCAGCTGAGCAAATGATGTGAGAGCTCTTCTGCACAATGCCAGCCAAAATCAGCTGGAGTGCTTTAAACAGCCTAAATAATCACTGTAGGTTGAGCCTGAGTAAATAGGTTAGAAAGTACTTAAGAGCAGCTCAGCCTTGTGGCAGAAAGCAGCTGGGGGTGCTGAGCTTCTCCAAGGCACAGCTGCATCTAGAGCAAGGTCCCAGCCCAGGCCAGAGGTTCACAAGCTAAAAGGCTGTGTGACAAAACAGGAGTGTGGCTTCTGTCCTGCAAATGCCCTGTGATCACAGGTCAAGTAAGAGAATCCAAATTGTCTTCTCAGGGAATTAATGTATTTTCTACTTAGATTTTAGTGAAAGAAGTGTCTGAATGTAGACANTTTTAACAAGATACTCAGTGGGTGCTTTTTTTTCCTTCCCTAATTTTAGTACTTTGTTTTTTAAAAAAATATTTGAATTAATAAAACAATTTTGCTGATCTATGTACCTGACTTGGTATTTTTTGCTTGATATTAATTTTAGGACTTCAGACTCTTTTAAAAAGAATTTAACCACTAAGAAGAAACTGCTGCATAACTTTTACTGAGTACATCTAAATTACATTAATGCTATTGTATCTAGTCCATCCTCTTCAGTTTTTTTCCTCTGTAAAATTGATGGCACTACTTTTAAGAGCCACAGCAATGGACCAAGACCTCGATGTGATACAGCTTCAATGATGCAGCTTCTGTTCCTAAAACTTGTTCTGCTGCAGTTGAATTTCTGTCACCTGTTACTGTTGTGGGGTTTGTGTGTGATGAGTGGGGTGAGTGCAGCAGAAAAACAAAATATTAACATCATAGTCCACATCTCAGCAAGCATGTGGTCTAACTTTGGCCTAGGGTGGTAGCATTTTCCTCATGTTTCTCTCTCAAAACTCACAGCCCTAAGGCAACTTGATAGAATTTGCCAACATCTCCTGTCTGTCTCCAGGGGCAAAGTTTCTTTTGGGGTGCTGGCAGGGTTTTTGTGTCTGGTTGTGCTGTTGACCATCACTCTGGGTTTGTAGGAGGAGTGTCTCAGTGAGGGGGTTGTAAACCTCATCTCCAGCAGCTGAGCAAATGATGTGAGAGCTCTTCTGCACAATGCCAGCCAAAATCAGCTGGAGTGCTTTAAACAGCCTAAATAATCACTGTAGGTTGAGCCTGAGTAAATAGGTTAGAAAGTACTTAAGAGCAGCTCAGCCTTGTGGCAGAAAGCAGCTGGGGGTGCTGAGCTTCTCCAAGGCACAGCTGCATCTAGAGCAAGGTCCCAGCCCAGGCCAGAGGTTCACAAGCTAAAAGGCTGTGTGACAAAACAGGAGTGTGGCTTCTGTCCTGCAAATGCCCTGTGATCACAGGTCAAGTAAGAGAATCCAAATTGTCTTCTCAGGGAATTAATGTATTTTCTACTTAGATTTTAGTGAAAGAAGTGTCTGAATGTAGACATGTTTTTTGGAGATGCAGGGAGTGATTGCAGTGCTACCTCTGCTCTGCCCTGCCCTTGCTGCCAGGCTGGTGGGCTGTGGTGTGGGGTTGCAGTGCAAATGTCCTGTGTTCCACATGTGTGTGCACACAAGTCCCCAGTCTGGTCATAAGCAGCTCCATTGCTAGCTCAGATTGCTTATTCATTAGTCAAATTAGTGGTAGGAGGGATTTGGGCCAGCAGATGTGAATGTGCAGGAGAAGGGGCTGCAGAGCTCCAGTTCTCAATGTGCTGTCAGGAATAAATAATGGTGGAAAAATAAATGGGAGGAGGAAAAAAGGAGTGAGTTGGAAGTAAAACACTATCTGTAGTGACTTCATTGTTTCAGTGCCATCCCAGATGTGTCCAACAAATCTGACATTGTCTGAGGCTTTCCCAGGGCCCCTCTGCTGCTGCCTGTGTCTGGAGGAGCCTGACACTGCTTGGCAGGCACAGGGGTTGTGCAGGATTCTCTGGGGGTGCTGGGAAGCCTGGGTCTCACAGCCATGTTTAAACAGCTTCCTGACACCAGCACCTGCTTTCTAGCTTCTTGTCTTTCTGCACCAAAGTGACTTAAGATGCTTCCTGGTGGCTTGTCTGTGTCATCCCTGACACATCAGTACTCTTACATCTTGCACATGCATTTTGTTGGTGGCTGGCATGCATGGATGTGCCCCTGTAAAAGGCAAAATAACTTGCCATGTTTTAAGTAGGAGCATCAGAAGAAAGAATGCTTCATGAAATAAAACTCAGTCTTATTTTAACTTCTCTAATATTCAGGTGACTGTTTTATGGAAGAAGCTTGAGTGTCCTGTAGTGTTTAATTTCTGATGTGACAATAGGAGTTGCCAAGTGTAATGGTTCAGATTTTTTCCTTTCTGAGAGGAAGCAGAGGGAGAGAAGCTGACAGCATTGCCAGAGCTTCCTCACTCTGCTTTCTGCTAAAGCAAACCAGTGACTGCTGCTGCAGTGACAATGCTGCTAATTGCTTTATGCATTTTGGGTTAACTTGCATTTTGCCTTTTCAGTTGGATGCTGTCTTTTCAAAATGACAAAGAAAATCACTGTCTTCTCCCAGCTTCAGTTGTTCATTAGGAGCAGTAAAATGACTTCCAAATGACCTTAGTATGTGGTGCAAGGGATTAGTTCTGTACCTCCTGTGACTCCTGTGCATTTAGTGACTGATGTAAATGGTGGCTCTACTTCTGAGATCTCCAGAGACTAACTAGCTTAAAAGAAAAGAAAAAAAACTCTAGTTTTGGGTTTTTTTTCCAGGCTATTGGTGAAATTGATCTTTATTTGAAGCTGTGGTCTTGCAGAATTGTGTGTAAGATACTCTGTGTATGGAAAAGAGCAGGATGTCACAGATTTGCAGTAAGTGATGTGAACTTTCCCTTCAGGCCAGAAGTGGGGCTGTCCAATTTTCCACTCACAGTGGAGACAGAGCTCAGAGAGCTGCAGAAGCCAATAATTCACTGTTGGAGATGCTGTATGCTGCTGTTCTTTAACATCTGCAGTGAGTAATAGCGTGCAGAGATGTGTGACAATTTGTTTTTTGTTTTCTTCTCTTCCTGACCCTTGTTCTAGATGTCAAAATTAACCTGGACTACTTGGGAATGGCGAAACATAGCCCTGGGATCCTGCCATGAACAGTAAGAAAGTTGAGATGCTTTATGTATGCAAATACCTTTTTTTTTTTTTGGTTTAAAAAATATATTTATTTTTTTTTTAATGGCTAATCCCCATTGAAACTCTTCCTGCTCTGCTAACACAGCCAGGCAATACACTGTGTACTCCAGTGTGGATGCTCTCCCAGCTTTTTGTTCAGTAAGTCAATAGGGGTGGCTTATCTGGGGAATACTTTTTGGGACACAGTTCTGGAGAAGTCTCTGCAGCCAGTGTGACACTGGAGGTGGAAAAACTACCATGGTGATAATGGAATTATTGAGATGGTAGCTGAAGAATGCTTTCCTGTAAAGTGTAGTTAGATTGTGAGACTCCATTGTTAGCTAGTGTGTAATTTTATCAAGACTTCATTGTCACACATTATCCTGAGCACAAATTAAGTGGGAAAGTGATTGGACAAATCACTAGAAGTAGTGAACTGTGAGTGGTAAAGACTGTTCTGGATGCAGTCTGTGGGAAGTCCATAAAATGCTGACTGAGGGAAGCTCTTGTGGTGCAGTGTCCATGGCATCACTACTAAACTGGCTGGTGTTGGACAAGTAGGCTGAATGGGACCTCAGTCTGACCTTTCAGATCTGCCTTGTTTGTGGTGCTTTCCTCATAGGAAACTTAGCATTGAACAGATGTTAGATTAAGTGATTTACTTTTACAAGAAAGCAGGCACCTTTAGAGATATTCCTGCATTGAGCAAAATATGCAGATATTTATGTTGTTGGTAGCCTGAAACTTTGTAGTTTGAAGTCTAGATAAATATTTGTGTGTACATGCTCTGGTTTTAATATAGCCTTTTCAGATGTTGCAGTGGGCATCCTTAAAGTGATGTGTTAAAAATGGATCTGATGAATATTACAAGTACAAAACATGAGTTCTGAGACTGTGTGGGTGAGTAGCATGCTTGTCAAGTGTAAATGTTCAGCAGATGCTGTCGATGCTATTTGTCAGCCTTCACTGGGACAGAAGTTAGAAAGAAGGCTTTTGTCTTGTTAAATATCACCATTGGGTACAGTCAAATGGAAATGAACAGCTCTTGGAATCTTGTATCTAAACTTTTCACAGCAGTTTCACTGCTTCACATGCAAATGCTCCCATGGAAAGATTTGGTTTTCTTTTGTTGAACTCCCTAGCCACGGTGTAATTCTGCTGGAGCAGTGCTACACCCAGGGCTTTCAAAAGCTGCTTGATACACTTGAAATGTCAGTCACTGGCCATATCTGGACATTCTCAGAGCTCTGAGTAATTGCTGAGTAGTTGTGGCTCAAATCATGTATCCTGAAGGCATTTGTTAGAAGGGTTGGTGAAGGCACAGGGTGCTGCCTAGGTCTTGTTGCAGAATAACACCAGGAGATGCTGCTAAGGCTACTTACAGCTGTTGGAGAGGTTTGTAAAGCTTAGATAAAAAAGATAAGTATATATTTATATATTTGTGTATTATTAACCAGTTTAGAGATGTGACCAGAATGCTGCTAAAGCTTCTGTTCACTTTGTGATCATGGACAGATTGAGCTAAAATCTTGTGCTGTGCTTCTCAGAGGTAAAACATGAATTCCTTTTACACTGTGCTCTTTGGAAAAGTTCAGTTTGAAGGGCAAGGCAGGGAACTTGAGCTCTGGCAAAACCTGATTTCTTGTGGAGTTGACAGCAGATGTAAGCACTGTCAGAGCATTTTCACACAAGTACAGTGTAGTTAAGAGGTATTTTAGGGATGAAAATGACTCTTGGTATGTGTTGGGACATCTAGAATGATCTTGGGTTTTTTGTTCCCTGCTTATTAGTTTTCTAAAAGTGGTGTGGCTTCTCCCCTGGCTCTGTTGACAGGGTTATTGGGGCCAGAAGAGCTGGGCTGTGCTACTGGTGTCTAAGATCCTTGTGGCTGAGATGTCCCAGAAATGGACTTTAAGAACAAGCAGCATCAGAAACCAAACTCATCCTGGTGTTAATCCTGCAGTGGTAGAAAATACCCAGGTGCTGCTGAGGGCCAAGCTAAGTGGCCAGCATGTGAAATGCATCTTGCTCAACTCTCATCTCATTTGTTTGGCTGCAGTGAGTGGTGTGTTCTGTGTCATGCCCTTCATACCCACATGACCCAGGGTTTCCTGAATTATCAGAGCAGTGCTTGTGTCTTTTTAAAGTGTGCTCAAAAACTGTTGGAAAACAAAGGAAAACTAATGCCTTTAAGTTCTGCAGCCTGGTGGTCTCCTGCCTTCCACATCCCCTAGTTAACAGCACTCCAGAATGAGTGAGCTTGCTGACAGTGCCTGGTGTTGAAATCATGCTCACTGATCCAGAAGAATTTTTCCCAGGCCTTTATTTGCATATGTAGATTTATTTTATTATTTTTTTTCCAAGGATGTGGTTTAGATGAAGCCTGCAGGTAAAGGATGTGGCTGCTGGAAGCAGCAGCAGGTAGGAAGGCTCAGAGTTTAGTGTAAAGTGATTTCAAGGTGGCTTGTCACATGGATACTTCAATGGTAGCTTAAGGAAATACCATGGATTTAATTTCAGTGCAGCAGGTGGCTCTGGTGTAAGAATATGATCCAGGAGAAGGCTACCAGAAAGTTTCATAGCACAGAATGGGGAAGGGGGTGTTAATGTTCTGAGCATTTTGCTTTTCTTGTCAGGTAGTGTGCTCTGGCTCTGCACAAGTCACTGCTGGGGGATTCCAGTCTGCTGAGGGGGACATTACTAGGAAGCTTCACAGGATTTTGGTTCTTGGTATCACTTGTTTTCAGTGTGGTGTGAACATAACCTTTTTCCTTAACCTTGCAGAACAGTCTTTAGTTGATGCCTCTGATGTGTGTGTGTGGTGGAGTACCCCTCAGAACAGAGCTGACAAGCACAAGCATTCCCTGGAGGCTGGGAGTCTGCACTTTCAGAGTTCTTGAGAGATAAGGATTACCAACCCTCTTCCAGGGGTTTTTGAGAGAGAAGAGTGAAAAATCCTCTAGCAGCCAGAACCCTGTGGGCAGGAGCCCATGCTGCTGCCAACAAGTGCCAGGGAGGGGCTGTCCTTGCAGGCTGTGGAGGTGCAGGGGATGGGTGTTGGCATTGGTAGGGCTGAGCTCTGAGCTGTGTGGAGGGAAAGCAGGAGGACAAGAGGATTTAGCAGTGCTCTGAAGGATGCTGGGAGCTGCAGCTGTGCAGGAGGAGATGCTGCAGGTGTTTGGGCCAAGGGCAGAAGAGACAGAACAGAGCTGCTGTCCAAGCTCCAAAGCCAGTGTGAAGCCAGGAGTTACTAACCTGTGTGGCTCTGCTGGCTCCTCATTTGTGCTTCCCTGTGCTTTGGGGCAGGGGTCTCTGCTGCCTCCTTGTCTCCTCCCTCTGCTGGCACCTGAAATCCACTGTGGTGCTTTGTCTGCAGCTGTCTCTGGCCCCCTCTCTGCCCACACTGGGATGGCTGTGTGTGGAGCTGCTCCTGGTTAGTGGCAGAAAAGTCCACTTCCTAGGGCTGGACTAAGCTGTGCCCTAATTGTTTTTTTCCTGATATTGAGATGATAATATGTGGGTGTCCAATATGTCACAGCATGTTCCTGGTGCCCGTGGTGTCATTTTAAAATACAAAATACTGCTGAAGACTTCTAAACTTGTGTGAACATGCTGAAGCTTGGTTAATCTTGTGTTCTTAAAATAGATAGGATAAAATGTTGATTTTCTAAAGTATGTTAACACAGGGCATTATGTACTTGCCGTTAGTGAGCATTGCTCTTTGTGGATAAAACTTCACTGTTTAATACAGTTGCCATTTATAATAAATGATAAATAAATATTACAATAAATTCCCATCTCTTAAGGGATAAGATCTGCTCTGCTGGGTACTATTTCAACAGTTTATTGGCTTCCTTTAGGATATGTAAGTTTTCCAAGATGCAGTGCCATGCTTGCCTGAAGAAAACTCTTTTAACTTGTATCTTCTGTAGTCCAAGATACTTGTTTTCTTTTGCATATGGACTTGATTTTAATGGAAATGTTTAAATGCTTATATGTTTACAGTTTGTAGGTGAAAAATAGTAATGATTCTACTTGTTATTTATTGATTATCAGCTGGTATTTTATATGTTAATGCTTCTCTCAGGCAATGCAAGTGATGCCTGTTATAAAAACTGGTCTTCTGTTAATGTCCAGACACATGTACAAAGTTCCTCCTGCAAGTTGCCTACATTGGGCTATTCTACATCCTACTTTTAAGATAAAAATGCCCTTTTAGGTGTATACTTCTCTGTATTTAAAGAGAGATTCTCTTTTATTATTGTGATTTAGAGATGGAAGCAGCTCTTTTAAGACCACAGCTGAGTGTCAGATGGAAAGGGCCAATGCTGCTTTCTTCTGCTCTTTGCAGGGCTGCTCAGTGGGTGCCTGGGATGTGCAGCTGCCACCAGGTGAGTGGGATCCCTGTGCCCCTCTGCTGGGAGGCAGTGGGAGCTGTGCTGGGCACTGCTTGCCTCTGCCATCCATTTCCTCATTCATTCTGCAACTGCTTGCTTTGGTAGGTTCAGCAGCAGGCAGGTGAAGGGCAGTGAAGCCCAGCTGAGGGTATTGTGGAGCTGAGTGCTTCATGAACAAGGCTAGAATTTAGCCTCTTGCTCCTTCTGGATTTAGTCACCAGTTTGGCTTTCAGCAGTTCTGTTTTAGTATGGGTTTAATTTTCAGCTGTGCTGGAGAAAGGCTGCATGAAAGCTGTGGATGAAATCACAGCATCTTCCAGCTCTTTGTTTTCTGAGCACCTTTTGAAACCAACCTGCCCTCAGTAGCAATGTTTGCAGAGGACAGTCCACTGGCCCAACAAAGGTATTTGTCATATAGGAGGCTTGTTCCTTTCATGGCTTCCTAGCCTGTGCCTGCCACACACTTGGTGTGTGCTCCACATGCCTGGTGTCACTCCTCTGCTGTTTCTGCAGAGCTGACTGTGACCAGCACACAACCTCCATGAGCCACGGGCATGGTCTGGCAGCTCTGAGCCCAGAGAAAGGGAGGCATAAAACACAACCAGGTTCACCCAGTGCCTGCTCTGTGCCCTGTTTCACCAACACGTCATGCTTTTCATTTATGCAGCTGGCACTGGGAGCAGTTTCACTTCTCTGAAATGCTACAGTTATATTGGAATGCAGGGTTGCATAGGATTTCAGTCTCTGAAATGTTCTTCCTAAATTCATGCTGAATGGCATTCAAACAAACAGAATGTGTTCTAGAGGAAGTGAGTTATATTTTACATGGATTTTGAGCTAGCTGAAATTCTCTAGTCATTAAACTTGGTAGGAATTCCTCAAGTATTTGCTGGATTTTGTACTTTATTGGAAGAAAATCTCAGTTTCCAGTCTTAGAACTTGTGTGAACAAGCATGCCCATAGCCATCCATGCAGCTCCAGAGAGGTAGTTTCTTTTGTCCCATCAGCAATGGTTTGAAGAAGAAATGTTGTAAAAAAAACCCCAAACAAAACCAAACCACAACATAAAATTCAGCTTTCACCTCACAGTGTAATTTGCTGTGTGAGCATTGTGCTAAAATCTCATCCCAGAGCATCCTTCAGGAGATAAATAGGTAGAAGGGATTTCAGTTTTTGAAGTCACACTAATCCATTTTTATTTCAAACTAGGCAACAGGGTTAAAGTTGTTGGAAATAGTAGTGACTATCTGCAACCAGTCTGTCAGTCTGATGGGTGAAACAGCCTCTGGAAGAAGGTGAAACTGATCTCTCCAGGAATTCTGGTCTGGTTTTGCTGTGTACAGTACAAATTTACTGTGCATTACTAGTGCTTATTTCTCCATAATCTCAAACTTGCAGCTAAATTGACTTGGACTAAACCTGTTCAGGGAACAATGATGTGAAAATGGAAGGATTTAATCCTCCACCCCCCTTTTATTTATAACTAATAATGGAAAGGTGAGGTTATCTTCCTAATCTTTAAGCAAACTGGTGTGGGCAGTGCATAGATCTGTACAGACAGACAACCCCCATTAAAAACTGCATCACAGGAACATGGTTGTGACCTCCCCAGCCAGGGCCATGGAAAGAAGCAGCACAGCTATGGACACAGACCCATCTGTAGCTCAAGAGGAGACCACTTCACTGATTTCTTAGGAGTAGTTCCATCCTGACCTGGGAGGTTGGTGTCCACTTGCCTTCCATCTTGCCATGCTGTTGAGTGGTGTGTGCCTCATCAGAGGAGCTTGTGCTGTGCCCACAGGAGTGAGAGTGCCCCAGCCACCCCAGTGCCATCAGCCACACTGACAGCATGCAGGGCTCTGCAGCAGCTGGGGCTGGGTGTGATGGCAGCAGAGCAGTTCTCATGTACATGGCACATGTCAGCTCAGTGATGGAGCTTTATGGATCAACCACAGCCTGTGTAAGGAAGGTTATTTGAAACAAGAGGATGGCCCAAACTGCAGCACCAGGATTGAAGAACCACTTTATTCTTCCAGCTGCTTTAGCATCAGTGGGATGTCCTGGGCAAGCTGGATGCTGCTGAGCTGTTGTGTTTGGTGCTGTCTCCATCACTGAAACTATTGCAAAGCATGCACTGGATTCAGAATTCATCCTTGCAAATGCTGTGTGTGATTCCATTCCTCTAAATGTCTAAATCTGCTAGAGCAAGATAATTTTAGAAGGACTCCTAAATTAGCACTGCTTGTGACCTCTGAAGTCAATTTTATTTGTAATGGTGGAGAGCAGTTGGGAGGGAGAGATGATTTGCAGAACTTTCTGTTTTCTGTTATATATAAACTGAACTGTTATTTCAAATCTGTTATATAGATTTGTTTTGTCACCATATCTAACAATACTAATTTACTTTTTAATGTTAAAAATATGAAGAAAAAGGAATTTCTACTTTGGGCTATAAATTAATATTAAATTGTTTATCTAATTCATGTGACTGCTGATTTTTTTTAATCATTCACTTATGTAAAATATATTTTAAAAGTATAAAGTAATATATACAATAATATATATAAAAAATATTTTTAAAAGACCAAAAAAGAAGTATGGCTTTTTTCAGGGGTGCTGCATAGTTGATATTTTGCAGTGCTTCTTAAGTGATGTCAGCAAATGGAGATGTTTCACCTTTGCACAAAACCTTTAGGCAGAATTATGAATGAATACACTTGAAAAGAGCCTGTAATCTTTAATTTTGGTTACTGGCTGTAAGATACTGTGCTCTTTAGACATGAAAAAAATTGAGCAAGGAGTTTATCAACTATGTTAGAGCATAAAAATGGAACTCATTAACATTTTGGCCTCTTCTGTGACAGTGAATGTGATTTCTTCTTGCACATAAATAATTGGAGCTGCTTCTGTCCCTCTTACAGAAAAGACAGCTTCATGAGTCACAGCTTCCATTTTAGTCCATTGTTCGTGGGCTAGGCAGGCTCAGGAACAACTGGGTTAAACCAAGAGATTATTTGAAAAATCTAGGGCATGTGCTCTCTCTGCTCACTTGATTAGTTTTCATAATTCTCCCTTGTTTCCACAGCAAAGAGCAGTGTAATACATGCAAATAAGCAGCAGATTTCTTTCTCCTGTGCTCCTTTCTCTGTAATTTTACTGGAGGAAGTTAGTGAAATGGCAAAACAAGTCATATTGTCTGTTTAGAATTATTAATCTTGGTTTGGTTTTGGAAAATTAATGGGATCTGAGGCAGGTGTTATTTCAGGATATCCCCTGTGACTGCTTTAATTTTTTTCTGTTTGACTCCAGGTACATGAAGAACAGAGGAGATATTTCCAGATATCAGAGATGATGTGGAGAGACACTTTGTGAGTAACTGACATGTTTTCTAAAAAAGCCCAAAATGCTGATGTAGGAGTTTTGTGGTTTTGGTTTTTTTTTTTCCCTAATTTAGAGTGACCCTGCCATTTGCCTAGCAGTTTAATTTGTTCTACATGGTAGCTTATTAACATTTTGTTGCCTTTGCCTGATTTGGACTGGCAGTCTGATATGTTTGCCATAAAGATGATGTGAATAGTAGCAGTCACTAGAAGCTTTCTTGAGAGTTTTTGATTCCTGATTATTCCTGATATTCTGATTCCTGTTCCTCCTGATCCTCTGGAGCAGCAGCTAAACCACACTCCCAAAGTATTACAGAAAAGGAAGAACCTCTGATAAAATAACTGTACCTAAATAAATACCTAAAATATTGACTTTTGTGGAAGCCAGGCTATTTTTTAATGATCACAACCAGGTGATGCAGTAGTCAGATGCACTCACAGTTCTGCTGTGTTCCTAGCACTGTAGACACCAGCCAGCTCTTGGCTCTTTCCTCCAGGCAGTTTGTCCCAGCATTTCTTTGCCAGATTTCCAGCAACACTTGAGAATTAAAGCAGCATAATATTTTAGGATTTTTCCATGATAGCCTTTGAGCTTTTTAAAAGATATTTTAAATATAAAAGGAATAATGTGCTTTGTTTTAAACCATAGGCTTTGATACTCTGGAGGTGCTGCTTTGTTCTGATGATAATTTTCTGGGAGAATGGTGCCTTTGTGGACAACTTCAGTGCTTTTCTTGGCACTGCACTCAGGCTCAAGTTCAAGCTGCTGTTACCTCAGGCACCTCCATTTCTAATTCTTTTTTTTGCACTTATAGTATTAATGCTTTAGTATTAATATACATAGTATGAATGAACTTTAATTTTCTTTAAATGGAAAAATATCCTTTTGTTATAATAGAACAGTAATTGCTTAAACTCCTGGGTAGGAACCAGTTTGGGTTCTTACATGGGATTTTTGTTATCTAAATCTTAAGGAAAAGTTTTCTAAATGGGTTTTAGGCTTCCCTCATCCTGGAGCCCTTTGTATATTTTCACAGATAGAATTTTGTGTTCTGTAGTTTAGGAACTACCTCAAAAAAAGCTGCCACTAGTGGTTAATTTCCTCATTCTGGGATGAGGGTTGGCATCTGCAAATAGTGGTTGGTAGGCTGGTTTGATTTCAGTCAAGAGAAAATCTGCTTCAAGATATTCTGGACTAGTAGTCCTCTTTCCCTTGGCTGCTCTCCTGCTCTGGCTGGCTCAGGAGGATTTCTTTCTAGCAGTGTTCTGAGGTGCTGGGTCTTTCTGAAGCAGCAAGGGAATCCTTGTGCTGATCCAGCTGACTTAGGAGATGGTGTTGATGTGATTTACTCTGTAACCTTGAGCACTGTCTCGTGGCCAACATCCATGAAGATATTGCCATGGTTGGCTGAGTAGCAGTAATAATAGAAAATATTAATAATAAAATAATGATAAAAAATAAATTTAAAAAGAATTAAAAAAAATTAAAAGACAATGAATGTTTAAAATAAAAATAACAACATTTTGTGAACCTTTTGTAACCAGAGGAGTGGATTATCTGATTCCTCAGTCATGCACATGTTCTTGGTGCTTTGAGATTGTGGTCAGGGGTCAAGCAGGGTTCCTGGATTAGAGCTCATGGTCAGAGTGTTCTCTTCTGGTACTCCCACCCCCAGCCCACTAACTCAGGACTTGCTCAGGGGTCTGGTACTTTCTTAGGCTGCTTCCTTCATGGGTCACACTTAAAAGTGTCTCTGTTAAATCCTCCAAACTCAACAACAGATATTCCTACTGTTAGCACAAGGTGAGGGGATGTGACCAAAGGCTTAGTTCATCTTGGATTCTTCCATTTCCACTTTCTAGGCTGCTACCTTAGAACAAAGGAGATTTTTTCATAACTAAAAGTCTTTGTTTAAAAAAAAAAAAGTTCTAAGCTTTTGCTATAGCTTTATAGAAGGAATAAGGGTGAATGAAGTAAAAGTTGTATAGCCATCTGATCTGTAAGATTTATTTATGTTTGATGTGCCTTAGACAAGTGCAGTCATACTTACCTGACAGCTGGATATCCCTCCATGGAGCCTGGAGAAATTTACACTTAAGAAATAATGTTACTGCATTTTTAATAAGATGTATTTCAGCTTAAAAAAAAACCCACAAGTATGTTCCTATTTTATTATTTTAACCAAGAAATATCATTTAGGCACAAATGTTACAAGTAGCAGTCCACATACCTTAAAATATTTTCCTAGTGGTGCCACAGTCACTGGTAAATACATTTTTCTCTGAGTGTGTTTACAGATGCTGGCTGTTTTAATTTGGTAACTTCCAGAAAAGGCTGTGTGAGAAACAGACAATTATTTTGTGGAGCTAGCATTGAATTTCTACTGTAAAGGACCTTTTGGTGGCATAGCAGGCAGATTTTCATGGCATTCAGCATGTGGCTGGGTCAGGTTGTGCTCTAATGCTCCAGAGAGAGATAAGGCTTAGGACCAGTGACACCCATGGTGAGCAGGGCTCCTGGATTTGCCTGCAGCAGGACTCCTGTGTGTCAGCAGAAGTAGATGCAGGAACAGGTAACATCTATCTGGCCACTTCCATCAGTTCTCATGGGATTATTGCAGGGATGAATATGGGTGAGCTATAATGGGATAGCTGGGGAACTGAGTGGAGCTGAATTCTTGTTGCAAGGTGGAGATGCAGGAACTCATCCAGTTGTTTTGTTTTTTTTTTTACAGTTCTACATGATCATAATCTTGGCTTTAACCTCTGTGCTCTAATATTCTGAGTAATACTTACTTGGTTATATTGTGGGATGTTTAATGGAAACTACTATTGATGTGTTACTGTTGCTTTTATCAGGTCTATTACTGTGCACTTTTAGGCAGCATTTCTGGCTAAAAGTGGAAACATTTTCACCTTTTGAATGTTCAAACAGCAATCTTAAAAGGACTTGAAATAGATACTTAGTCCACAAGGTTAAAAAGTGAGAATGTACAATAAAAGCTTTTTCACTTAGTAATATTGCCTCCTGCATTCATAAACATCAAAACTATTAATTCCTAAGTATACTTAGGAAACTGGATAATATTTAACTGAAGCATTTAGAAAGGAAGTACTGCAACCAAAACACAGGTATGAAATCCATTCCATTGCTGACTTTTTCCTCCCAGAATGAGGGTGCCTTGTTCTACTTGACATCTGCCCATGCCTGAGTCAGTCCCATCTGTACAGTAGCAATAGGCACTTGAGCTGTGCCCCTGGTCATCAGTAGATGAGGGCTGCATGTGCCAAGCTGGACTCCAAAGGGACATTCTGTATCTAAGCTATTCAGGTTCCTTCTGAATGGACTGGGATGTTCCCTCAGCTTTCCCTGGCACTGGTAACCACAGACAGCTTTATGTGCTTAAAATAACTGACAGCAGCTGGTTTCTTACCAGGATTTTTTCCCAGTGCTAGTGAGGAAAAAATGGGATCCAAATGTCCTGGTTTTTTTGAGCTTTAAGTTGACTTGCATTTGCTGGATTGCTTCTGTATGCTTATGGGTTGGTTGGGGGTGTTTTTTGGGTTATTTCTGTTTGGTTTTTAATAGAGTGGTCATCTAATAAAACTTTTGTCATTGGAGTCTGTTTTGCCAGTGTGGATTTATTAAGTATAGGTGGTGGTGAATGAGCTTTCTTTCATATGCTGAAGTTGTAGCCATAGGTGACATTGCAGGGGTGGAAAATGCAGGTGAAATGCAAGTCCTTCAAGGAACACTGAAGATGTGATAAATCCGTAAGGACTCAAATGCTTGAAGAACACTTCTACATCAAACTGACTAGATGTTCTTTGGCTAACTAATGAGCTTCATAATATTTGGATTCATCTTGCCATAAATGTGAGTTTACATTTTGTTCCTTGTGCAAATCCAGGCATGAAACAGTTTTGACCTAAGAGTTCAGAAGAGTATTTAATTTCAAATGGTGTTTTGATACACACCTCAGCACTGCAAAAGTTCTGCTTTCTGCCTCTTACTTTCAGTGCAGGGGATTGAGACTCTCTGCAGGGTCCAGGCCTGGTGTCACATTCATCTTCCTGTAGAAAGGAGTGAGTTTCATCTGTGGGGCAGTTGTGATGCCTGTATCACAATGTGGTTCTTTCATCCTTGGAAATCTTCTCTGGCAGTAAAACAAGGGCATGGAAGGATGGGGAGGGGGGGAGACCCAACCCTCCTGACACCTGAGACATGTGTTAGGTGCATGGGACTAACCAGCCTGCTTCTTTGCAGCTCACTGGGCAGAACCTGACAGACAGGCTGAGATGATGGACGTGGCAAGAGGTGCCCCCCTTCTCCTGCAGTCCTGAGAGATGTTCTGGGGGATCTACAGCTGTGAAGGGTTAGCAGGGCAGAGCTGCCTCTCTGCACTTGGTGAAACTGTCAGCTCCACAGCCAGGGCAGACAGGTGAGGTGTTCAGACAGTAGGTAGGGGTTGGAGCATTGTCCTCTTCAGGGCTCATCTGAAACAGGACTCATGTACCAAGTGAGGAGGGGCATGGGCTGACCTGTGGCAGGCACACACGAGGGGATGAGTTGCAGTTCAGGAGTGTGCTGCAGCTATGCTTGTCCTGTGTCACTGAATGCCTGTGCTAGCAGGCAGGCCTGCTTTTAAACTTCAGTGACATTCATCTATTTATATCAAATGCCACTCTGCATTTTCTTTGAAATGTAACAATGGCTCTGGTATTGTCAGACTCCTCACTCTCAGAGTGCTAATGAGGAAGCCTGGAACTGCCAACACATGGACTGACTCGAGAGCCAAGATCCGTGGGGCACAGATGCCAGTGTACTTAGGCAATGAAATAATCCCATTTTAGCTGGGGAGCACAGAAGCATCATTGTGTTCTGCAAATGCTATGCAGAGGTTGAAATAGCTGACTGGATTTGAGATTATAAATTTAATTGCATTAACACTGTATAAAGGTTATTCTTTTTCCATGTAACAGCTCTAGAGGTTTATTTTGTTGTTTTATTAAAGCTTGCTGCAGCTATGCAGTGAAGCAGTTGGTATTCTGATCTGGTGCAGGTGTCCTGGGTGAATGAGTCCTTAGGGTGGGGAGGACAAGGCATTTGAGGTTTTTTTTGAGCTAGCTTGCATCCTGCATGTTAGAGTGTATTTTAAAAAAATGCAGATGTTTACATTGCTTTAATAGTGCTCTACAACTTAGTTTTGCAGTACAATGGTTTACATCAAACAAGAATTACTTGCACTGATTTCAGTGATGGTTTTGTATTGGGGAGTTGGGTGTAGTGGATTCAACTTCCCTCTTAGTCTGTGGCTTTCTTGAAATTACACTTCTTACAAAGGGCATCTCAGAATCACAGAGTGTCAGGGGTTGGAAGGGAGCTAGAAGATCATCTAGTCCAATCCCCCTGCCAGAGCAGGGGCACCTAGACCAAGTCACCCAGGAACAGATCCAGGGGGGGCTGGAATGTCTCCAGAGCAGGAGACTCCACAACCTCCCTGGGCAACCCCTGCCAG
>VYZU01019361.1:49043-66459 GCA_013401355.1 Ceyx cyanopectus | reverse complement strand
AGCCATGGCCTCAATAAGGGCATTTGTGGTTTATTTTACGATTTTAGCACTTCATTATGTGGGATTATAGTATGTATGTATATCTATAGTATAGTGTGGGTTATATTACGTATTTCTGATGTTCTCAGAAAACATTTTGGGCAAATAAAGTGGTGTTGAGGCATGAGTTCTGGTGGTGTTTGTGATGAAAGTAACATCTTATACTTCCCATTATGTCTGTATGCCCCTCTACATATTATTATTCTGCCTTGTGTGGGCAAAATGATGACAACATCTCCAGAAACCAAACTGCTGAACTTAAAAATGAGTAAAACACCTTAATTATAACACTACATCAGAGCAAATATTTGCTTAATCTAAATTTTGCTTTGTTTAGGGATCCAGAAAATTACTATACAATGGGACACGTACTGGAAAAAGTTGAATACATAGAGCTGAAAGAATAAGCAGAGGCTTAAGGAGGGTCTGACAAGCAAATGGAGATGCTGTGTTGGAGAGCTGGTGAATAAAAGGACTCCCCATACACCTTTATTGTGCTTTTTGGGACCCTACAGACTCTTCATATATTTTTTTCTTGCCTGTCTGCCTTCCCTGATGTTAAATTGATTTAACAAATTGGTCCTTGCACAGAAGCCAGCTCAGTAGTTTGTTTCTCCTTTTCCCTCTCTGCCTGTTCCATTTTCTTCTCTGTAGCTGGTGAGAGGTGCAAGGAGCAGAGTAGCTTGTGTGTCACACCAGGTGTGATGTGGATGTGAAAACATGCTGCCTTTTGCACTAGGTAGTCCAGCCCTGAGCACTTTGACTGGACACAAGGTAGTCCAAGCTAATGATCTGGAAAAGAAAGAAGTCCTATTTCTCATTAGTGTCATATGAGAAATTAATTTTCTGGTTATGCTGGACTTTTTTTCCCCCATTTATTTATTTTTTTATCTCAAATGGGAATTTCTGAATATGAGTAATTGTCTTGTAGAGTACTTCTAATAAAAACCAGAAGGTGGCATCACTGATTTTCCTAAAAGGGTTTTGATTGCAAGAAATACACGGGTTGCTACTAAACTTTAATTTTAAAGCTGTTAAGTAAATTTTTTATCTAAGGAAAGTTGGATCAATTTAGCCTTTAAGGGAACCAATTAAAGATATATTCATGCTGCTTGTCATGGCTTAGGCTCAGACCTATAACAGACTCAGTTCAGCCCCCTCCCTCCCCAAAGGGGAAGAGAAAAGGAATAAGGGAGAGAGACTCAGTGATGAGAAAAGGAAACTAGAACAGCTTTAATGACAATTAAAATAATAATAGAAGTGGAATATATACAAATATGTACAAAGCCAGTTCAGAACCCAACCCCAGATGGCAATTCCATCACTGTCACTGGTGCTGTGGAGCTGGCACAGGGGCAGTCCCAGCCTGGGCCCTGCAGCAGACAGGAGCTGTGCTCAGGAGCTGGATTCTGGTTCTGGATTCAGGAACACACCCATCAGGGTCAACAGAGTCCTCACTGGATGTTCTGAGGAAGGAGCCAATAGAGAAGCCAAGCCAAGCTGAGCAAAGCTGGCAAAGAGGTCCAAGAGAGAGAGAGCCCCAAGAGAAGAGACATGAGACCCTCCAGATGCTCAGCTCTGCAGTGAGTATGCTGTGTATGGGCTGGGGTCCCTCGTGGGGCACTTTGGGGTCACTCATCCACCTGCTTCTCCCTGCAGGTGCTGCCTGGCACTGTCTGCACCCCCAGTGTGGTGCAGGATCCAGCAGTGGCCTTGGGCTGCACCCCAGCCTTGTGGTAACTCTGCCCATGGGGTGTTGGCACTGCTGGGAGAACAGCTGCTGACTGCACACACTGCACTTACAGCTCAGCTGGAAAGGGACATCTCTGAGCAGAGTGAGTTCTGTTGTCACTCAGACCAGGACACTGCTCTGTTGGAAATGTGGAAGCTCTGGTGAGGTACATGTGGGGTTTATAGATTTTGTTTTTGAAGCTGAAAGCAGTTTAACTGAAGTGAAAGACACAAGTTGCCCATGTGTGCAGTGGAATTCTTTCCTGAGCTGACTGGAAGAATCCTGGTTTCCCTTGAACATGTTTAGATAATTTACTTCACTCATTTGCAGAATTAGACCAATTAATTACTGCCTGCTTTAAGATTTCCAGCTTAGCTGATGCTGTGCAAGAAGAAATTATTATGGTAATTTCCATAGTTTCATGTTGTGGCAATACTAACCACACACAAATTCAGAGTTGTACCCGTGTTAAATGGTAGAACCAGTAAGTGGAAACATTGTGCAAAAAAAGACCAATAAAATTTTAAATAAAAAGCTGGTTTTAGCATAATATGTATTTTATTCTGGCAGAGTGGAAACTTAGTCTGTACACTATTGCCATGCATTTAATTCCATTAATTAATTCCATTTAATTAATTGTTTTTATTAAGAAATCCAGGGGGGCTTATTTGTAGAGAGAGATATTTGGTGGAAGTGTCAGAGTTTTGGTGCCCTGTGTGGACCTTCTGCCAGGCACAGCAGGGGCTGATTTCTGCATTGATCTTTTCCTCCTTATTTTTTTTTTTTCTGAAGAGTTCAATTAATTGCTGTAGGACTAAACCGAAACTTTTGAGATATTGAGGTTTGTTTTTTTTTCCTTCAGCTCCCTCTGGCAGCCAAACTCCTGAATCACAACTGTTCAAATATTCCAGGGAAATGCTTGTCCCAGCACAAAGTGTCACTGTTTGATGTGGTGCATGTGAGCATCACAGGGATTTTCAGCTCTAGAAAAGCAGATGAGTGCAGCTGCAGAGGGTGCTGAAATACAGATGTTTAATCTGAGCTGACCCTTGGGTATCACAGCTGTGCAGTGCCATCTCCCCCAAGGGCCTCCACACCATCCTCATCTGGTGATCTATAATTTTGGGGTTTTTTTCCTCCCCCTATGATGTTTTCGCTCAGCCTGCATTGATTCACTAGAGCACCACAGATCAGAGTGTTGTGACTGCTTTGCCTGGAGGTCTAGTGCTGGTTGCACAAGAGGTTGAGGGGAAACACAAGGAAAAACTTGTTCCCAGTGAGGGTGGCAGAGCCTGGCAGGGGCTGCCCAGGGAGGTTGTGGAGTCTCCTGCTCTGGAGACATTCCAGCCCCCCCTGGATCTGTTCCTGGGTGACTTGGTCTAGGTGCCCCTGCTCTGGCAGGGGGGTTGCACTAGATGATCTTCTAGCTCCCTTCCAACCCCTGACACTGTGATTGATTGATTCTGTGATGATGATGATTCTGTGATGATGATGATGATGAGTTAGAACCTTTTTATGTTTTCTTTTGTCAAGAAGAAGGGAAGCTCTGGTGGGAGCTGCACCCAGAGGGAGCCCTTAACCCCCCACCTCTGTGCAGTTCTCAGAGCTTCCCCCCTTCTTTTTTCTTTCTCCCCCCACCTCCCCTCGCAGCTCTTTGTTTCCAGAGGGTGCTTTCAGGGTGAGAAATGTGGTTGCAGGTGGACAGTGAAGCTGTGGAAACCTGCCTGCAGTGGGTGGTGGTGCTGGGGAAATGGCTCAACAGTGGGATCTGGAGAAGCCACCACACGGACATTTCTGAAAGCACTGAACTTCAGTTTTCATTATGACTCAGATGTTTGAATTGATAGGAAATAACAGTTTATAGTCAGGAACTTTTAAGCTAATTGATTTAAATATTTCATAGTTTTTAAAAATCACAATCAGATTAGCATCCTCCCACGGGCCTTTCTAAAAACAGTTTGTTGCTTTTATAGCAAACACTGTCTAAAAAGACTTCTCTCACTGTCTACAGTTATTTCATGCACAACAGTATAGATGTCCTAATTTGTTCCTAAATTATCTGGGTAGTTATGTTGTCACTAAATAGGGAAATTGTAACTGCAAAGTTGTTCCAGTCTGCTGAGTGAATCTCTTAGAACTGTCACTTGAAATCTGCTTTTGGAAATGAACCCATAGCTTGTATATTTGCCTAGTACAACAAACCTGAATGAAATAACTTGCATATTTTGAATCTTTCCATAGGAAATGTAGTTTTATTTAAATTTATATTCTCGTATAGGTAAGAGAAGAAAGCAGTTTGTCATTTTATAATTATTATGCAGTAATTTTAACAGGATGAATTAGAGTGTAATGGTGTATTTAGAGCAATGGAACTACTTAATATCAATGGAATTATTTAATATCAAGTGTCACTTCTGTGATCCTTTCTGTAAAAATATACATGTAAGCAAGATAGGAATTTTGGAAGTCTTATGTATTTTTAAAATATTAATAACCACTAGGAGTGTGCTAATGCTGCAGTGTGCACACAGTCACTGATTGCACACCCTCTACATCTCATTCAGCCAAGTGTTAAAGACCTTTGGGTCCTTTGTTATACAATATTTACAGGGGAAATACACAGCATTTTTTTTGCTCTAGGAGACTAAATATCTTCTGAAGAGGCAGCATCCAGCTCTGCAGAGATCTTGTCACTAAAGCTGTCCCATGCACTCAGGACTGCAAGGATGGTTGCAGACATCATGGAGATAAAATGTTCTGTGAGCTGCAAATTGCATCTTCAGGGTCTTTGGTCCTGGCCCCCTGCCAGCTGAAAAACTAGGAAATTTTTCCACTTATGTAGATTTTCAGCTGCTGTTGCAATGGAAGAGCATCAAAACAAGAGACCTGGCTGCTTGCTGTTGCTTTCCTTTTGGGATCAGGTAGTGGAGGTTATCACTGGCTTAATTTGCTAAGGAAGGGAGGATCCTGAGCAAGTAAACAAGGGAGTTCCCTCATGTTGTCTCTTGGAAAGGATTCCTGGGACTACACCTGTCTTTGTCAAACAGGGCAGCAGGGAGTTGGTTCCTATCACCTCTGGCTTATAGGCTATAAAAACCCCACAAACTTAAAGCACTGGAGAAATTTAAGGTATGAAGGTTTATTATAAGAGTTAATTTCTCACACATGGCTCATCTAGCCTGGAGAAGAGGAGACTGAGGGGGGAGCTCAGCAGTGTCTGTCAATATGTTCAGGGCAGTGTAGGGAGGATGGAGCCAGACTCTGCTCAGTGTCATCCAGTGACAGGACAAGAGGCAATGGGAGTCAGTTGGAGCACAAGAGGTTTGGGGGAAACACAAGGAAGAACTTGTTCCCAGTGAGGGTGGCAGAGCCTGGCAGGGGCTGCCCAGGGAGGTTGTGGAGTCTCCTGCTCTGGAGACATTCCAGCCCCCCCTGGATCTGTTCCTGGGTGACTTGGTCTAGGTGCCCCTGCTCTGGCAGGGGGGTTGGACTAGATGATCTTCTAGCTCCCTTCCAACCCCTGACACTCTGTGATTCATTCATCTGTTCCAGTTTTGGTATTAATTCCACTTGTTCTCATGGCATTTGCAATGCTCTTGGAACGATCTATGGACTTGAAACTCCTTTTGTAGTCTAGAGAAATTCTACCTTCTTTTTTTCCTGTCCAGAATGAATGGAAAATGCCCAATTCTGATACATCTGAAACTGTATGTGCTCTGCATGTGAAGGAAAGCTGAACTTCTAAGCTCAGTTTTCTCCTTCATAGAGATTTGTATCCAGCATGCTGAAGCCCAGCCTATGGCACTTCATTAAATAAATGGAATCTATCTATGTGTTAGTTTTTGTGAATTCTTATAGGACTGCAGCCAGGGCAGTGCAGTGGCCATGGGCACTGTGCTGTAACAGCTTCAGCTCTTCTCCTTGGAGGCTCTTTCCCCCTCTTTGGCTCCCAGGGTTCTTACACAGCTGTTTCTGGCATCTGGACTGGAAGCATCAGCATCTTTCTGAGAACTTGTCAGTCTTCCCCACAGGACTGTGGCCTTCAGAGTGAGATCATAGAATCATAGATATTAGGGGTTGGAAGGGACCTAGAAGATCATCTAGTCCAACCCCCCTGGATGTCCCATGGCCCAGTTGGGATGTTTTCTGGACTGTGGATTAGCAAACAGGATCCATCAATGCAGTGAGAATTCTTGTGCTTAGAAAGTTGATTTTATTTTTTTAATTAAGAAATGGAGTCATTCCTGAAACAGGCAGTAAGAACAACAATCAATGTGCTTTTTTTTCTTGCCTCCACATGCTGGCTCTTTTCAGTAGGAACTGCTTTAGGATGAAGACAATAAGGTCCAGGGAATGCAAGATGACTAACAGTTTCCATGTAAATAATAGAAGAATGAAATAAAAAGGTTCTAAACGTTAAGAATATTTTGAAAATAATAAATACATGACTAATGTAATTTAGAGTTTGCTCTCTGTGCTGCAGGAAATACCAACTTTGTTCATGGCTGGTTCTCAATCCTGGTCTCCTTTTAATTACTAAATTGTTTAATATATTAGCATCCCATGAGTCAGATGGTAAATGTGTTCAGGAACACTTTGCTACAATAAATTATGCAGCTGTGGGACAAGCTGTTTAGAAATAAATTTTTTTGTAGTTCACAGTTTGACCTGATAAAAATAACTGTTACTTCAGACAAATTATTTTCAGCAGGGTCAGTCTGGCTGATATGACTGTGCATTCGGATTTCTGTGGTCATTTATTAAATATAATCACCTGGGGAAGATGAGCAGAGTTGTCTGAATAAATTGGTGTTAATTCAGAAGCACATACAGAGCAGGGTGTTGTCAGTAGAGGATATGGACTTAGAGCACAAGTTGGTTTCATCAACTCATTTTGGTTTTACCTCCTAATCAGTGTTGGAAGACTTTTTTTTTTTTTGTAGTTTTCCTAAGCAAACCTGCTTGGTTTGTTTTTAAAAAATATTATAACCTGAAGCTTATCATTAATTTAATAGTGCATCTTGACTCCTGGAAGTAATTTCTTGCTAGACATCTTACCTCAGTTTTAGAGCAGGGCATCTAAGTGGCCTGAAGGAAAATCTAAAGCCAGAAACATACACTTAGGAAAAGATTTGAGATAATTCTGAGAGTCTGTGTAGTTTTATATAAGAATTACATATATAAAGAATATCTAATTATAAATATATGTTATGCCTAGTATAAAAGAAATGTTATACCAATATTAAAAAAATATAACTGAAATGGAATTTAATATTTAATCAATCCTCTGAGTATTAAACATATGGATAGTACAGGACATTAGGTGTCACCTTCTGCAAAGTTTCTGGGAAGCTGACTTAAGATTTAACCTAAGTTATGTTTTTTAGCTGTGTTTTTTCCACACACAAGCTAACAAGATATTTTTTCATTAATGAATGATACTTGCAAGGACTAGTTGCACAAGAGGTTTAGGGGAAACACAAGGAAAAACTTGTTCCCAGTGAGGGTGGCAGAGGCTGGCAGGGGCTGCCCAGGGAGGTAAATCCTAAAATATTACTGCAGCATTTTCCTCATTGACACAGGGAAAAAGGCTGAGTGGGTGGATGAGAAGCTGCAGCACTTCTTGTTGAACACGTGCTACATGCCTTGACTTAGAGTTCAGCTGCTGATGTAAAGATGTGGGGATTCCCCACACCCTGCTTTAGAAACAGCCCTGCCCAGGCTGCAGTCCAGACAGCAACCTGGGCTGCTCACAGGATTTTCACAGCTGGAGGGATTGGCTACCAACCTACTTTATGCCTTTTCTGCATGATTTACAATTTGTGATCATTCCTTGTTCCTTCAGCAGTCTGCCCAATTTAAAATAATTAAATCTATTTCACAGTAACTCTGTTGAAAGCATCTCGGGTCCATTATGAGGCTGTGTGCATCTGAATCTTGATGTCTACAGTGCAGTTCTTTCCAAAAGTTGCTGTAACTTATATCTGGTGTCAGAGGGTTTTTTTTTTCCTCCATTTATGAAAAAAAAAAAGATAAATTCTTTGAGACAACATAGCAGATTGCAAGTCAAAGCACAGGTGTAATTCTCAGAACTACCTTCAGCTATTTTAGAACTTATTTATTGGATTACTTTAAATTAAGACTGTTGCTTTGAGTTAGGTATTTATGGTAAATAGCTAAATTGTAATGGGGTTTTTGTTTGTTTGTTTTACTTCAGTATTTGGGATATGTTCCAGTGTTGCTGTGTGTGGAATACAGACCTAACTGCACTGGTTTTCTTTGGATTCCTTCCTTCCTTTCTTCCCCAAGCAGGGATTCACTTTCTCTTCATATGAATTTTGGTATGAATATTCTCATGATTTATGGTCAAAGAAATTGTATTAATTAACTGACTCATATATAGGGTAGTACTGTCAACACCATCTTTTAATTATTGTCTTCCAGTAATTGGAACAGCTGCAGTTTAATAGATTGGAAATCCATGGAGAAGCATCCATTTGAAAGGGAAAAAGCTGAACCAGGAAGCAAATTAAACCCTCACATGGTCAGTTTTGGGGGATCCAGAAGAGAAATGTTACACACCCTTATTCTTTTCTGCTCTTACTCCAGTTCTAGGCTCGTGCCTTTACAGCCATACTTAAAATGCTGAAATGATTGGATGTTAAAATAATGATTGCATTTGAGCTCCATGGCTTGATGAATATTTCAGTGGATCTGGGGGCTTCTGGTTTATTTTCTTCTGTATCAGAATGGTTTTGTGCAGTAGCAGGCATCAGTTCAGTGGGCTGGTTTAAGGTGCTCAGAGGAGCAGAGGAATTCATTGCAATGTGAAGCTTCATTCAGTTTGGAGAGAGCATTGCTACTGCTGATGGAAAACAGGTTTTATAATAAAATAAATCTATTCTAAAATGGAAATGTGACTTAGTATCAAAGAACCTTTTGAACATAAGTGTTGGGGAAAAGAATCTGAAAAGTCTGAAGATATTTACTGGTCTTACCACCACCATTTTAACCTATTTTTTCTGTGTTGTTGAGTCTGACATCTTTTCTGACATGAACAAACACTTGTCAGTAGAAAATAATCTAATGTAAGAAAACACAATATTTGTGACACGAATACTTAGACATTTCTGTTGTTTACATTTCTAGACTAAAATGGGAGATATAAATCACTCTGTCACTGCAGCTCTGAACATTTTCCTTTCTGTAAAGCTGAAAGATGAGTGGCATTCTGGAAATGCAGAAGACTTTTCAGGTGGTGCTGGAAAGACTTGAGGAAGTTTCCATATCACATAACTCTGTCCTGCTGATGCTTTTGGTTCCTCTGATGGTAGATGAATCCCAGGAGAGGGGTAAGCAGCTTGTTAGAGTGGGACTGTGAATTGTTGAACTGCAGCAAATTACTTGATGGAGGGAGTATTTATTGGTTTGCTTTTTAACAGCTTAAGGACTGAAAAAAAAGAAGAGAAATCCCTGTGCAGAATGAATGAAAATCCAGCAGTGTGTCTGGGAGTTAACTTTTCACTCTTAGTCTGCCCACAAAAATTAACGTGGCATTCCAAGTCTAAGAATAAGCATTTTCTGCCTAGTAGTTTTATGTTCCAGTGGGCTCAGATACACCAGTGGCTTTCTGCTTTGAAGGAACACATGCTGGGAAATGCAGAGGTGTGCAGTGGGCAGTGCACATGCCCCAGCAGTGCAGGCAGGCTGGGTTGTAGACACCATGCATTGTGTGATGCAGGTAAAGGCAGCACAAGGATCCATCATGGCAGTGGGAGCTGTGATGGGCTGGAGCTGTGCACAAGGAGGAGGAGAGGGGGGGATTCTCAGCTGCATTTCTCCCCAGAGACAGGAGCTGCAGAAAGCAGGCTGTGGCCAGCACCCTGCCAGGGCTGGCTCCCTGTGCAGGCTCTGTGCCTGCTGCCTGCTCTGCTCTCCTCTGGGACCACATGCAGCCTGCTGGTCAGTAGTGGTGAAGAATCTGGGGTGGGGGCTGGGGGGAGAGGAATGGGAAGACCCTTGCTCTGGGAAGCACTCTCTGCTTTCTCTTGTGGAGTCAGAGCTGCCCTGCTGCACAGCCTCACCCAGGAGCTTCTGGCCTTGCTAACAGCTCACATCAGTAAATTGGCAGCTTGGGATCCTGCCTTTTTTTTTTTTCCCTTTTTCTCCCCTTATGCCACTTGTTCAGTCACTTTATGGAGGAGTTTTCTGCAGAGCTGCTTGGTAGCCTGTCAGTTACTGTCTGCTCAGTGCAGCTTTGGAAATACCAGTGTGGTAATGACTGCTGAACAACCAAAGACTTTCTCTTTTGTATACTGAATAAAAGAGATGTGGGAGACTCAAATAATAAGCAGAATGTAACTTGAAGCAAGTTATAAACGGTGGGTGCTTTTAATCTTCAATGTGATTGTGCTTGTGAGGAAAATAGAGAAAACAAACCCCATCAGTGGTCCCAAGGAGCTGTTTGATCTCTGCAGTTGTCATGGAACTTCAGCAGTGAAGAGTTTGAAACTTAAAAACACATCTCTAGTTTGGAGTTCTAATTTGGTGTGTTTTCATAGCACTTCTCCAGGAATAACTGTTTTCTTGGCAAGTAGCATCCTGCACAGAGCTGTAATCCTGCTTTTGGCCCTCAGTACCAGTTAATTTGGGGATGAGTGGCAAAGCAATATAATATGAGAACAGAAGCTGTAGTCTCTTCAGCAGTGCAGTGCTCTCCAGGAGATCAGGTTATTTCTCCCATATTTTTAAATGTGTAACTAAACTGTTATTTTGAAGTCTTAATTAAAAGAACAGAATTGCATACTGTGATTGTTTGTTTGTTTTAGGAATAGTTTGTGAAGCATAGATTACATTGAGTCTTTTTCCCTGGGAATGTGCAACCAATTTGTGTCTGTCAGAAAGAAAATTTTATTTTATTCCCTCCCCTATATGCAGAGATGTGATTCATTTCTCACATGGTTCTTCTTTTGCAAGTGAAAAGCACTTGCCTATTTTTAGACTACCTGGCACTGGCAGCCTAAAATGGAATTCCTTCAATTCTGCATTTTGCATATTGGTCATTTGATCAAGTAATGGGTGCTTGACATTAGGAGGGTTAAGTTGGGCAGTGCTTAGGGTTCATATGTTTTTAAAAAATCCACCTGCTACTGTTTTATCTGTAAAAGTTTTAATTAGGCTGCTTGTAAATTAAATGGAAAAACAACTGTGAAGAGAAGCCCCCAAAGGAAAGCAGGTATTTGAGGACTGATGTTGGCCTCTGTGGTGAATAGTCTTGGTGGGGTCAGAAATGACTCTTGATTTCTGGATGTGCACTGAATGACTTAAATAGCAGCCAGTGCTTGGGAGTGTCTGTGTGGCTTGAGTTGGTCTTTATTTTAATGCTCAAAATGGCATTTCAGGAGTTACTTTTTGAATAAGTGGCCCATTGATTGTCCTTAGCCTCATTCTTATATTAGTAGTGCTGCTCTTAATATATAACCCATGTAATCAGCTCCTTAGGGTGGGCAGAGGAGGGATACAGGCTTTCAAAACAGTTACCAACTGGGTCTGTGCACTCTGTCAGGGAGGGAGCATTTGTTTGTTGTATATTAAGATGTTTTCTCTGATGACAAATTCAAAACAGTGTATGAATTCAAAATAATGAGGTTTATTTCTGTCGTTGTAGCTTCTGTGTCACATCCATTCCAACTTAACTTTGAGGCCTTCAGTGCAGAGAAGGCTCAATCTAGTGGTGTGGGTATGTATGTGCACGGGCTGTTGCAATATTAAGATGACTTCATGCTTGAACTGCATATCTGTACTATGTAGGCTAGCGTTTCTTAGTTTTTATATATAAATATATTTTATAAACACTGTTGTCCTACGTGGCCAATATCTGTGTGGAATTCAAGAGGCAGGTTCTGTGAATTTTGTTGCCTGGGTTAATGCTGCTCATGTGTCACTTAGAACTTCTTCAGAGAAGTGGGAGAGAGCTCCTCTGTCAGAGGTGCCTCTGGTTTTGAATTAGTCCTTGGCTCTGATTATCCTGGTTTATTTTAGTTCCTTGCCTTATGCTTATGGTACAGCTTCAAATACCCAAAACTATTTTGAGCAATCATGTTTCAATAATAATCAGAAGCAGAATTATTCCTTGGAGATATCATCCCCAAAATAAAATAAATGCAGGTTTCACTATTATGAAAAACCTACTAATGTGTCATAAAATGTAATTAAAATATCTAAATTTTTAGAAATTCTGCTCCTGGTTCTCTTCTTTATTGCTGAGCAGTGTGACAGGGGTGTTGGCTATTTTCTCATAGGATTAAGCTTCCCTGATGAAGGGAAAAATTGTCCTGCTGTACAAAGACTATTCAGAAATCTGTAGATTAAAAAAACATCTTAGTGTTGATGCAGTCTGCTGTGGCAATACATGAAAATTGATTATTTTTTTTTTTCCCTGTAAGAGAGTCAGTTTAGCTGCAACTCCTTTTCTCTAGAAACCTGCTCTGCTTATGCATAATACGCTGTTAAATTCTCTGTTCCCTTTTTAATAGCTTGCCTTCTGTGCTGCCCCATGTCACCAGCCCCAGGAGGTGAGGAAGCAGCAGAGTTGCAGAGGTCCCTGATGGACACCCTCCAGCTTCACCAGCTCTCCAGGCAGTTTGTGAGGAGCTGCTGGGGGGTGGGGGGCGTTGAGAATTAGATTGTTGATAGCGTCTCTACAAAGACTATTAACAGCGTGCCACACTCTGCTGCTCTGCTGCAGGAGACAGAGTGAGGTCTGTGTTCCCATAGCATGTTGTAAAATGCATGAGAATTTGCTCATCCTCCTTGGAAATGAGAATAGGAAAATGAGAGCATCCTGAAGCAGAAGCTATTAGAAGAGCATGCAGGAACCTGCAGCGATTTGTGCTTTATTTTCTCTTCCTAGCTATGGATTAGAAGGACTGATTTTTGCAATGGGCTTTTTCCATAATGGCATTCTTGTATTGTTTGGTCAGAGCTTTCACAGGAGGAAAACAGGCTGCTGAATTTAGTCACTGATCTCTATTAGCCGTGGCCTAAGGCTATGCTGAGATTTATATCCCATTTGTATTGTTGCAGCTCAAAAGAAGAATGTTCAGAGGATGACAAGTGTATTCTGAGTAGGTATGTTGTTTCATTTTCATATGAAACCCATTTATCTTTTTTTCTGCTTCTATTGGTCAGAAATGAGGTTAATAGGAAGAGAATATAGTGCAGTGCTGCAGCGTCCCTGTTAAGGTAGAACAATAGCATCAGAAAACTGTTCTTTTTAAAATTAGCTGCTTTTTAGTTATCAAGCTGCATTGTGCTGGTGTGCACAGTGCAGTCTGCCTGGCTTTTTTTAACCATATACTGCAGTCAGCTCTTCCCTAACGAGGTGGCACTATTGTTGAGTGAGAAGGATAGAATCATCAGACTGCTTTAGGGGACAGCAGGATTTAAAAGGAGATGCCTCGCAGCCCTGTTTCACAGATTGGAAGCATCGGTTTGAGGGCATTGGCAGAATCATTTCCTTGTTCTGAACAGCAGCCAGTGCTGTGGCAGTAGTGTGTGGAATGGAAGTCCTAGTTGGTAGTCTGTTATGGAAACGCTGTTTACTGTTATTGTAGTACCGTGGTGACAACATGCCATTGAAATGGAAAACGAGCTCTCCTGCTATCTGGAAATTCCCAGTTCCTGTGCTTAAAACATCCAGGTCATCGCCACTTTCTCCAGCATACATGTAAGTGAGAGAAATGAGGATAATAAGGTGGGATTGCTTTTGTGAGACTACCCTGTGGCAAAATACCTTGTTGTGTATTAAATGACGTTGGCGCTCAGAATTTTACCTTGTTTTCTGTGTAGATCTCCCCCCCCTCCCCTGATTTTATCCTGTGATGGATGTTGTGTGGAGTCTTTCCCTCTTTGTTGGAACACGGGGGAAATTGTGCAGATGAAACCATATTCTTCATAATACTCTGTGTGTTCATTTGAAAAGTTTGTGTTGCTGTTAATTTGCAGAGCTGATCTCGAATTGAAAAGTTGATGTGTGAGATGGGTTTTCTTTGTGCTGAATATGCTAACATCTCCTGACTGTGAAACATGAAATCACCTGCTGTATTGTACTGCACTTCTGGTGCTGTAAGTTCTCATGTGAAGCAAATCCTTCTGCTTTGGTCTTGGTTTATGCTCAAAAGTCTTAAGCTTGCTGCAAATGAAATGTCTTTTTACAAAGTTACAATAAAAGCTGAAATTGTAAATATCAGTCATCTGTGAATACTCAGTTTGTCCATGTGGGGAGTATTTTATAGATAGGGAAACAATGCCCTGGTCTTGACAAATCTTGGTGGAGCTTTTGTTCACCTTTTGTTCTGCCAGCATGTACAGGTGGCTTTTTTCCTTCTGAGAGATACAACTAAGCAGAGGCTTCTGAATTGCTTCTGCCTTTGAGGAAACATCCCTTTCAAAACAGGAATCCTTGCTGGAAGATGTGTGAGTGGCAGTGTAGACCACCCCCCTGTCTGGAAATTGCTGTAAAGAAGATAACTTTCCCATACTATTCCAACCTAACACTTGCTATATTAGCACTTGAAGCTGGGTTTCTTGCAGATAGGCTTTTCCTTGGGCTGCTGTAGGGACCTGCTCTCAGAAATAGATATTTCCAGGTCTAAATGTCACCTTAGTTGGATGTTTCTGCGAGTTGCCCAGCTAGGCAGCTGAGCTGAAACAATGCCATTGTGTGCTACTATTGTTCTCAGGCAGAAGGGCTGGGTTTGAGGAGCTAACCTGGCTGTAGACAATCTGCTCTCTGCACACTTCATGTAAGATTAATTTCCGTGCAAGTGTTTCAGCCTTTTCATTCACTGGATGCATCAAATATGCTTAAGGCTATCAGAGGATAAGCTATTTACAGTGAATTGTTACTTATTTGAGCTTTTAAGAATGTGACTAAATATAAGGAAAGTGTCATGATGAGAGTTGAGGCTTTTGAACCTAATTCAGGGAAGCAGTGTCTTCAGTAATGCATATTGTGCTTTTATTTTTAAATGTTACAACTTAGTAAATGCAAGAAAGATCAGAAGTAGTCTAGTCTGATCTGTCTGCTCCCAAAACAGAGCATTTCTTCTGTGTTGCCTTTAAATTGCTTCTCCAGCTCCGTGCTTTGGCTTTTTATGATGGGGATCATGTAGCTGATTATCTCAGTGTGCTGAAAATAAGTGAACAGGTTTAGTGATCGTGCTGAACTATATGATGCTGATCTTATCTGGAGCATGAGGAATATGTGATCAGCAGCCTTAATCATCTTTTTATAACGAGCCAATGTGTCCCAGTGTTTATAGAGATGCTTCCTCACTGGCACAAAGACCTGACATTAGCAGGACTCTCAAATGTGATGTTAAATTATTCATATACTTTATTGTAAAGAGGGGGAGACATTACAAAATGGCACCCGTTTGATGATGCAGTGTCTATCAACTGATAAAAGCAACCTTGTCATTCAGGTTGGCCAGTAAAATAGGTACTGGAATTCATTATCTTCATTGCAGAGATTACAGTACATTTGCTTATGTTCTACATCATCTGATGGTTTTCACATTCATATTTATTAGTTTTCTTTCGAAGTACCACTTGGCACACTCACAACAAACTTATGTTTTCAGTGAAATATTCAGGAATAAGTGACATGTGAAAAAAACCCCATTGATTGATGTAAAATAAATGACTGTAAAACTCTGAGTTCACAGCTGAACGCTTCTGTGCTGGGTATTTTGGATCCAGAGTATACAAAAGTATAATTGAGCCCTTAATCCCTTTAATACTTGATGTCTTAATCTTCTAACATAGATTTATAGTGTAATTTGGGCTGTAAAGTGGGGACATCTTAAAGGTAATTTATTTTTTTTATGCTTACGTAGGAATTCCAATAATTTTATTTTTTTATTTATTAAAGTTGAGCTTTAAAAGCTTCATCCTGCTTATGATTTGCAAGTAACTTATTTAGAGTTTAAACAGCTTGGCAAGACACATTTTTATTACTCTGTAAATTGGTCTGTGTACCCATTACCTGAGCTCTGCTTTAGTTTCCTGGTGTCAGGCTGCTGAGGCTGTGGTGAGAAGCACACTGGGCTTCTTGGATGAAGTGGCCACGGTGTGCAAAGCAGCACTCTGCTTGGGAAGTCAGTGCTAGCTGCTGGGCTGGGGAGTGAGCACCAGGAGCTTGTCTCAGGGTGCTTGCTGTGGGGAGCTTGTGGCTGGGTATGTGAAATAAAGGGCTGGCTGGAGTTGAGCTGGTCACTCTGTAGGGGAGGATGTGCTTCTGGCAGTGGGAAGTCTGCTGGTTAGGCTGGCTCTGGTGCTGCTTTGGCTGGCTCTGGTGCTGCTTTGGCTGGTTCTGGTGCTGGTTAGGCTGGCTCTGGTGCTGGTTAGGCTGGCTCTGGTGCTGGTTAGGCTGGCTCTGGTGCTGGTTAGGCTGGCTCTGGTGCTGGTTAGGCTGGCTCTGGTGCTGGTTAGGCTGGCTCTGGTGCTGGTTAGGCTGGCTCTGGTGCTGGTTAGGCTGGCTCTGGTGCTGGTTAGGCTGGCTCTGGTGCTGGTTAGGCTGGCTCTGGTGCTGGTTAGGCTGGCTCTGGTGCTGGTTAGGCTGGCTCTGGTGCTGGTTAGGCTGGCTCTGGTGCTGGTTAGGCTGGCTCTGGTGCTGGTTAGGCTGGCTCTGGTGCTGGTTAGGCTGGCTCTGGTGCTGGTTAGGCTGGCTCTGGTGCTGGTTAGGCTGGCTCTGGTGCTGCTTTGCCTGCCTCTGGTGCTGGTTAGGCTGGCTCTGGTGCTGCTCTCCTGGCTGTGGGAAGGAGCAGCAGTGAATGGCTCTTTCTTGGCTGGTGGTTTTGTTTACCATCAATTAATTCTAAGGAGTATTTTCAGGATATCCTGACTGCAAGAGAGAACTCTTCACATGATAGAGGGTGAAGGAGCCTTCTGAAGGGGAATGCAGATATCTCCTGGCTTCTGGTGCAGTAAGAACAGCTGGAGCTTCCCCCAGGCTGATGGAGAAGCAGAGCCAGTGCTGGGGAGAAGGAGGCAGTGTTAGAATGGCAGCACTGCTGTGTCTCCAGTGCATGTGCTCAGCATGTGCTCTGCTAGGAGAAGCATCCTCACATTTGCAGTTGTGTTGCCTGTGTAGGACAGAGTCAGGTGAGTTCAGGTGTTCTGCAGGCAGATGAGCAGCTGCAGCAAGTGAATTGGAGGAAAGGACCAGGTGAATAATGTGAGTTGGGAAAGTGCTGCTCCTTGGCATTGTGGCTGTGTGGTGTTGGCCACATCTTGAAAACAACCCCAGTGACTGGCAGAAGCAAAAGAATTGAAGCACCAAGTCAGAGAGGATGAGGAGGATGTTGTACAGAACATCTTTGAGGTGTAAAGGAATATGTCCCAATTATTGTTGATAGGTCACATAATATTAAATATATAACTATATATATATAACAGAGCTATACATGTGCTTGTGTGTATATAAAAAACTAAGATGAGAATTGTTTCTCGTTCACACTAGCAATGTAATTTATATTATTTTCTGAAGTTGTGTACATCCTCCTTAAAATGAGTGGAAGAAATGTGTGTGGGAAATCTGGAAATGTAAGTATTACAATAATAATAATAATATTATATAAT